>WOVY01012749.1:0-15327 GCA_013436015.1 Rhipicephalus annulatus | reverse complement strand
CGTTCTCGTTCAGAAGCACAAGGGCTGCGAGCGTGTCATCGCGTATGCAAGCCGCTCACTGTCGAAAGCGGAAGTAAACTATTCCACGTCTGAGAAGGAGTGTCTTGCGATAGTATGGGCCACCTCGAAATTCCGCCCATACTTATATGGCAGACCCCTTCAAGGTCGTAACGGACCATCATGCGTTGTGCTGGTTGGCCGGTTTGAAAGACCCTTCTGGCCGCCTCGCTCGATGGAGCCTACGGCTTCAGGAGTTTGACGTGAAGATAGTCTACACATCTGGTCGTAAGCACTCCGACGCAGACTGCCTCTCAAGAGCCCTGTCGGCGCACCACCAAGCCATGAAGACGACGATGCCTTTCTTGGGCCTATCAGCAGCAGCACCTTTGCATTACAGCAGCGCTCAGACCCGATCGTACAACAGTTGATCAACTACATCGAAGGAAAGGCCTCCATACCGCCTGCATTGTTCAAGCGTGGGATATCCTCCTTCTGTGTGCAAAACGGGGTGGTTGTTAAAAAGAACTTCGCACCGAATAAGGCAGCTTACCTTCTTGTCGTCCCAAGCAGCCTCAGAGAAGAAATTTTACAAGCGTTACATGACGAACCCACTGCAGGCCACCTCGGTTTTACACGTACACTCCACAGAATTCAAGAACGATACTACTGGCCCCGCCTTTCCTCAGATGTTGCGCGGTATGTCAAGGGTTGCCGCGAATGTCAGCGCCGGAAGAGACCTCCAACAAAACCAGCTGGATTTCTCAAACCAATTGAACCCCCGTCGAGACCATTCCAACGGATTGGTATGGACCTGCTTGGACCTTCCCCACGTCAACATCCGGTAACAAGTGGATTATAGTGGCCACTGATTACCTTACCCGATACGCTGAAGCTAAGGCCCTCCCGAACGGCACAGCCGTAGAAGTTGCCAAATTTTTTGTCGAATCAATTCTCCTCCGTCATGGCGCACCTGAGGTACTAATAACAGACAAGGGAACGGCGTTTACGGCTGATCTTACTCAGGCAATCTTACATTACAGTCATACAGATCACCGAAGAACAACTGCGTACCATCCGCAGACAAATGGTCTCACGGAACGCTTGAACAAGACCATTGCCGATATGCTCGCTATGTACGTGGACACAGAACACAAGACCTGGGACTTAATTCTGCCTTACGTGGTCTTCGCCTACAACACCGCGGTGCAGGAGACCACTAAAATGACACCATTTAATCTCGTCCATGGGAGGAATGCCGTTACTACCCTGGACGCCATGCTGCCTAATGTCACCGATGAAAACAACCTAGACGTAGCCGCCTACCTTCAGCGCGCAGAAGAAGCCCGGCAGCTTGCTCGTATGCGCATAAAAGACCAACAGCGAAACGACGCAAGACGCTACAACCTGCGGAGACGCGATTTAACATACAAGCCAGGCGACAAAGTCTGGGTTTGGACGCCCGTTCGCCGCCAAGGACTCAGCGAAAAACTCATGCGCCGTTATTTTGGCCCATACAAGGTCATCCGTCAAGTGGGTGAAGTGGACTATGAAGTGGTCCCTGATGGGGCTAGTTCCTCCCAACGACGCCGCGCACGACAAGAAGTGGTACACGTCGCCTGTTTGAAGCCCTATCATGCGCGCTAAAGGAGGCTCCCTGTTTGCATCTCTTGTTTTGTTTATGTGTGCGTGATTAGTGCTTGTTTGCCATTTACTTTCGCACAGGCTGTCCTTTTGTTTTGGTTTTATTTTAAACAAAGCATCGGGTCGATGCTTACGTTGAGGAGGGGAGCAATGCCGCGAGGCGCATTGCGGATAGTATTGCGCATGCCGATACCGCCGGCACGCGGCCTTATCGTGGTCTAGGATGCACCGCGTCTCATCTGCGAAGATGATGGCCCGCACGTCGACCATTCTTTGGTAACGACATAGCGCCAGACGCTACGGTGACTGCATCTCGGATGGTGAACGCGCCTTGCGTTCCAGTGGGACATTTCTGTTACCCGACGGCCGTCGAACGCACCTTGCGTTCCAGTGGGACACTTCCGTTACCCGACGGCCGTCGAACGCGCCTTGCGTTCCTGTGGGATATTTATGTTACCCGACGGCCGTCGAACGCGCAGTTCGCCTCCCGCTAAGCCGGTGTGTCTGTTTTCCTTTAGTGGGCGCAAGTCCGCCAAATAAACGGATCTCCTATTTCTACTAACCTCCCGGTCTCCTGTCTTCGGGCAACCCTCACTCTTACGTGACAATATACTCAAGGTCGGCGCTCGCTCGCTCAGTTGCCGCTCGTCGGTTGGTTTGTACGGCGCGTCGACGTCCAAGGTCGCGGTGAAATGAATTCCAACGAATCCACAAACACAATGATCGACGTCCCTTCGACCAGCGCCGTCCTTTCGCATACGTGTGTACGTGTTCACTCATTTAACACCCCCTCCTACAACCACGTTAACCAATTTAGCCATCGACCCAAGTAAGTCGCAATTTAACACCCCATTTCACAACCACGTTAACAAAGTTAGCCATCGACCCAAGTAAGTCGTACTTTAACACCCCGTTAACCAATTATATGCTCCGCATCCTCCTCAGTGTTCCCCCGAGGGAAGCTGTGGGCAATTTTTTTGGTGGTTTCACGACGCTACCTAGCTTAAACTAACCTAACCTAACCTAACCTAACCTTCGCACTTCTATCGTTAGAAAACGTTTTACTCGCTGCGTTACAATGCTTTCTGCAACATTACGATGGTCTCATGCGCTTTCACAGTAGATATCGCTGTTTCCGACTTGTAATGGTGAAAAACACTGCATCTCACTAGGTGACAGCGTTTAATGCGGTTTTATGACGGTTCATATCTTAAATTAACCTAACCTTCGCAGTTGTATGAGATATCGCTGTTTCCGACTTGTAAAGGAGAAAAACACTGCATCTCACTGGGTGACAACGTTTATAGCGGTTTTATGACGGTTCATATCTTAACCTAACCAAACCTTCGCTCTTGTATCTAAAAACTATCTATAACACTCTTCGTTCACAATTACGATATTTGCATGACCTCAAAGTTTTTCACCAACTTAAAACAGTACAGAACGCTGTATCTCGCTAAACGACATCGTTCTTTAAGGTTTCACGATGCTTGCATGCGCTTTCATAGCAGTTTCGCACTTGTAACGGTACATGACGCAGTATCTGGCTTGTTCATGCCGTTTTGTGTGCTTTCACAATATTTCACCTATCGCAGTTTCGTACTCGCAATAAAACAACACTATCTCGTTAGATGACGTCGTTTTTGGTGGTTTCACGACGCTACCTTGCTTAAACTAACCTAACCTAACCTAACCTTCGCACTTCTATCGTAAGAAAACGTTTTACACGCTACTTTACAATGCTTTCTGGAACATTACGACGGTTTCATGCGCTTTCACATTAGATATCGCTGTTTCCGACTTGTAATGATGAAAACACTGCATCTCACTAGGTGACAGCGTTTAATGCGGTTTTATGACGGTCCATATCCTAAATTAACCGAACCTTCGCACTTGTATGAGATATCGCAGTTTCCGACTTGTAAAGGTGAAAAACACTGCATCTCACTGGGTGACAACGTTTATTGCGGTATTATGACAGTTCATATCTTAACCTAACCAAACCTTCGCACTTGTATCTAAAAACGCTCTATTACACTCTTTCGTTCACAATTACAATATTTGCATGACCTCACAGTTTTTTCACCAACTTAAAACAGTACAGAACGCTGTATCTCACTAAACGACATCGTTCTTTAAGGTTTCACGATGCTTGCATGCGCTTTCATAGCAATTTCGCACTTTTAACGGTACAAGACGCAGTATCTGGCTTGTTCATGCCGTTTTGTGTGCCTTCACAATATTTCACCTATCGCAGTTTCGTACTCGCAATAAAACCACACTATCTCGTTAGATGACGTCGTTTTTGGTGGTTTCACGACGCTACCTAGCTTAAACTAACCTAACCTAACCTAACCTTCGCACTTCTATCGTTAGAAAACGTTTTACTCGCTACTTTACAATGCTTTCAGCAACATTACGACGGTTTCATGTGCTTTCACATTAGATATTCGCTGTTTCCGACTTGAAAGGTGAAAAAATTGCCCGCAGCTTCCCTCGGGGGAACACTGAGGAGGATGCGGAGCATATAATTGGTTAACGGGGTGTTAAAGTGCGACTTACTTGGGTCGATGGCTAAATTGGTTAACGTGGTTGTGAAATGGGGTGTTAAATTGCGACTTACTTGGGTCGATGGCTAAATTGGTTAACGTGGTTGTAGGACGGGGTGTTAAATGAGTGAACACGTACACACGTATGCGAAAGGGCGGCACTGGTCGAAGGGACGTCGATCATTGTGTTTGTGGATTCGTTGGCATTCATTTCACGGCGACTTCGGACGTCGACGCGCCGTACAAACTAACGGACGAGCGGCAACTGAGCGAGCGAGCGCCGACCTTGAGTATATATACAGCGCGACGGCGCATGCGGTGTCAGCTGTCGAATGTTCTCGAAGGAGAAGCGCGCGCGCGGCACAGATGGCGACGGCGCGACGGCGCATGCGCTGTCAGCTGTCGAATGTTCTCGAAGGAGAAGCGCGCGCGGCACAAATGGTGGGCGACGGCGCGACGGCGCATGCGCGCGCGTCAGCTGTCGAATATTCGAGAAGCGGTGCGGACGGCGCGGACGGCGCACTACAAGGCGCGAGTATAAGATGCTTCCGCATCTAAAACACTGCATCTCACTGGGTGACAGCGTTTAATGCGGTTTTATGACGGTTCATATCTTAACCTAACCAAACCTTCGCACTTGTATCTAAAAACAATCTATTACACTCTTTCGTTCACAATTACGATATTTGCATGACCTCAAAGTTTTTCACCAACTTAAAACAGTACAGAACGCTGTATCTCGCTCATTGACATCGTTCTTTAAGGTTTCACTATGCTTGCATTGCGCTTTCATAGCAGTTTCGCACATGTAACGGAACAAGACGCAGTATCTGGCTTCTTCATGCCGTTTTGTGTGCTTTCACAATATTTCACCTATCGCAGTTTCGTACTCGCAATAAAACAACACTATCTCGATTAGATGACGTCGTTTTCGGTGGTTTCACGACGCTACCTAGCTTAAACTAACCTAACCTAACCTAACCTTCGCACTTCTATCGTTAGAAAACGTTTTACTCGCTACTTTACAATGCTTTCTGCAACATTACGACGGTTTCATGCGCTTTCGCATTAGATATCGCTGTTTCCGACTTGTAAAGGTGAAAAACACTGCATCTCACTGGGTGACAACGTTTAATGCGGTTTTATGACGGTTCGTATCTTAACCTAACCAAACCTTCGCACTTGTATCTAAAAACGCTCTTTTACAGTTTTTCGTTCACAATTACGATATTTGCATGACCTCACAGTTTTTCACCAACTTAAAACAGTGCAGAACGCTGTATCTCGCTAAACGACATCGTTCTTTAAGGTTTCACGATGCTTGCATGCGCTTTCTTAGCAGTTTCGCACTTGTAACAGTACAAGACGCAGTATCTGGCTTGTTCATGCCGTTTTGTGTGCTTTCACAATATTTCACCTATCGCAGTTTCGTTCTCGCTTTAAAACAACACTATCTCGTTAGATGACGTCGTTTTTGGTGGTTTCACGACGCTACCTAGCTTAAATTAACCTAACGTAACCTAACCTAACCTTCGCACTTCTATCGTAAGAAAACGTTTTACTCGCTACTTTACAATGCTTTCTGCAACATTACGATGGTTTCATGCGCTTTCACAGTAGATATCGCTGTTTCCGACTTGTAATGGTGAAAAACACTGCATCTCACTAGGTGACAGCAGTTTAATGCGGTTTTATGACGCTTCATATCCTTAAATTAACCTAACCTTCGCACTTGTATGAGATATCGCAGTTTCCGACTTGTAAAGGCGAAAAACACTGCAGCTCACTGGGTGACAACGTTTATAGCGTTTTTATGACGGTTCATATCTTAACCTAACCAAACCTTCGCTCTTGTATCTAAAAACTATCTATAACACTCTTTCGTTCACAATTACAATATTTGCATGACCTCAAAGTTTTTCACACAACTTAAAACAGTACAGAACGCTGTATCTCGCTAAACGACATCGTTCTTTAAGGTTTCACGATGCTTGCATGCGCTTTCATAGCAGTTTCGCACTTGTAATGGTACATGACGCAGTATCTGGCTTGTTCATGCCATTTTGTGTGCTTTCACAATATTTCACCTATCGCAGTTTCGTACTCGCAATAAAACAACACTATCTCGTTAGATGACGTCGTTTTTGGTGGTTTCACGACGCTACCTAGCTTAAACTAACCTAACCTAACCTAACCTTCGCACTTCTATCGTAAGAAAACGTTTTACTCGCTACTTTACAATGCTTTCTGCAACATTACGACGGTTTCATGCGCTTTAACATTAGATATCGCTGTTTCCGACTTGTAATGATGAAAAACACTGCATCTCACTAGGTGACAGCGTTTAATGCGGTTTTATGACGGTTCATATTCTAAATTAACCTAACCTTCGCACTTGTATGAGATATCGCAGTTTCCGACTTGTAAAGGTGAAAAACACTGCATATCACTGGGTGACAACGTTTATTGCGGTTTTATGACGGTTAATATTGTCACGATGAGTCACAATTACTCAGGGGATTTATTAAACCACCAGGTAGCTAGCACTAGGACGATGCGTCAGTCGTGGCTGGCTCTCGAGAAAAGAAGAACGCGATCTTATTTTAGATGCGGAAGCATCTTATACTCGCGCCTTGTAGTGCGCCGTCCGCGCCGTCCGCACCGCTTCTCGAACATTCGACAGCTGACGTGCGCGCATGTGCCGTCGCGCCGTCGCCCACCATCTGTGCCGCGCGCGCTTCTCCTTCGAGAACATTCGACAGCTGACAGCGCATGCGCCGTCGCGCCGTCGCCATCTGTGCCGCGCGCGCGCTTCTCCTTCGAGAACATTCGACAGCTGATCAGCGCATGCGCCGTCGCGCTGTATATATACTCAAGGTCGGCGCTCGCTCGCTCAGTTGCCGCTCGTCCGTTGGTTTGTACGGCACGTCGACGTCCGAAGTCGCCGTGAAATGAATGCCAACGAATCCACAAACACAATGATCGACGTCCCTTCGACCAGCGCCGACCTTTCGCATACGTGTGTACGTGTTCACTCATTTAACACCCCCTCCTACAACCTCGTTACCAATTTAGCCATCGACCCAAGTAAGTCGCAATTTAACACCCCATTTCACAAGCCACGTTAACCAATTTAGCCATCGACCCAAGTAAGTAGCACTTTAACACCCCGTTAACCAATTATATGCTCCGCATCCTCCTCAGTGTTCCCCCGAGGGAAGCTGCGGGCAATTTTTTTTTCCTCCAGATTTAGAGCCGCTCTTGCTGTCAACCCACTACGTGCTGGCGGCATTATCCCCCCTTCCGAAAAGAAAAAAAACAAGTACCAAAAAGAGGAAAGGAAAGTACATAGCAGCACCACGATGCTACTACATAGGCACGTAAAAAAATGGAAATTCGGATGAAGTGAAAGTAAAAATTGAAGAGCGTGCCAACATAGGAAACGTCAATGAACGAGAAAGTAAGTTCCCAATATAAACAAAAAACACAAAGAACGCTGTACGGTAAAGGAAAATGTTACGAACAACGCGCAATAAATGGCTTCATGCGCAACACATGAACGACGTCCGGCCTCAGCCGTGTCCTGCTCCGTGCATGGGGTGTTGTATCCGGAACCACTTCGTAGTTCACGTCACTGACGCGGCGTAAAACTTTATATGGGCCAAAGTACCGGCTCAGCAACTTTTCACTAAGGCCATGGCGGCGGACGGGCGTCCACACCCAAACTTGATCTCCGGGGCTGTAAAACACTTCTCTGTGGCGGGTATTATAGCGTCGTGCGTCTGCCTGCTGTTGCTGGCCGATGTGCAGTCGCGCGAGCTGCCGGGCTTCCTCGGCACGCTCTGCGAATTCTTCGGCGTCTGTTGCCAACTCTTCTTCGTCCTGACACGGTAGCATTTAGTCTAGCATGGTCTGCACTTCGCGGCCGTAGAGAAGCCGAAATGTCGTGAATCGCGTGGTCTCTTGCACGGCGGTATTATACGCGAAGGTCACGTAAGGCAAGATCCGGTCCCATGTTTTGTGCTGTACGTCGATGTACATTGAGATCATGTCTGCGAGGGTCTTATTCAGTCGTTCAGTAAGTCCGTTGGTTTACGGGTGGTACGCAGTTCTCCTTCGGTGTCTGGTGTTGCTCAGTTTGAAAACTTCGTCCGTAAGCTGCGCCGTGAATGCCATCCCTCTGTCCGTTATTACACTGGAAGGAGCACCGTGTCGTAACACGATGTGGCGCATGAAAAATTGTGCTACCTCAGAAGCCGTGGCTCGTGGGATCGCCTGGGTTTCAGCGTAGCGTGTCAAATAGTCGGTCGCGACGATCACCCATTTGTTGCTGTCCGCAGATAGGCGGAATGGCCCGAGAATGTCCATACCGACTTGGTCGAACGGCGTGCAGGGTGCTTCAATGGGCTGAAGCAAACCAGCTGGCTTAACAGATGGTTGCTTTCGGCGCTGACATTCCCGACAGCTCTTTACGTACTTCTTTACGCTTGCTGAAAGTCCTGGCCAATAGTACCTCTCGCTCACTCTGGCAAGTGTCCTTGAGTAGCCCAGATGACCGGATGTGGGTTCGTCATGGCAAGCGAAGAGGACGTCGTCTCGCATGTCTCGAGGAACCACCAGGAGGTAAGCACGATTGTTCCAACGAGCGTTCTTCTTGTACAGCACACCGTCTCGTAGACAGAACGACGTCAACGAGCGGGATAAATGACGTGGTATAATTGCGCCCTGACCCTCTAAATGATCAATGATTGGACGAATCTCTGCATTATCTCGCTGTCGTTTGCTCAAGTCTGATGCACTAACAGCGCCCAGAAAGCCTTCGTCTTCCTCTGCTTCCTGACTGACGACATGAAGGGGTGCGCGTGACAGTGTGTCAGCGTCTTCATGCTTACGGCCGGACTTATGGACGATGGTGACATCAAATTCCTGCAGCCGCAAACTCCACCGTGCTAGCCGACCTGAAGGGTCACGCAGGCTTGCCAACCAACAGAGCGCGTGATGGTCCGTCACTATCTTGAAGGGACGACCATAAAGGCACGGGCGGAACTTGGTGATTGCCCACACGACTGCGAGGCACTCTTTCTCCGTACTGGAATAATTCGCCTCGGCACGGGATAGAGAGCAGGCTGGCGTAGGCTATCACTCTTTCGATGTCCTCTTGACGCTGAACCAGCACTGCACCGAGCCCAATGTTACTAGCGTCGGTATGGACCTCCGTGTCAGCATCATCGTCGAAATGAGCGAGAACGGGCGCTGATTGCATGCGCTGTCGCAGCTCAACAAAAGCTGCTTGTTGCTCGTTTTCCCAGACAAACGGCGTGTCGTCCCTTGTGAGACGAGTCAGAGGTTCTGCTATCTGTGAAAAGCCATGAATGAATCGGCGATAGTAGGCGCACAAACCAAGGAAGCGTCGGACGGCTTTCTTATCGACAGGAGCTGGTAATTCGGCAACAGCGGCAAGCTTGTCCGGATTGGGACGGATTCCTTCGGCGCTAACTACATGTCCAAGAAATTTTAGTTCTTTATAGCCGAAGTGGCACTTCTGTGGCTTTCGTGTGAGGTCCGCCGATCGGATAGCCTCCAGCACGCTGCGCAGGCGGTGAAGGTGCTGCTCAAACGTGGTAGAGAAGACCACCACATCATCAAGGTAGACAAGACAAGTCTGCCACTTGAGCCCTGTGAGGACAGTGTCCATCATTCGCTGGAAAGTTGCCGGTGCTGAACACAAGCCAAAAGGGAGCACTCGAAATTGGTATAGGCCGTCTGGAGTCACAAAGGCTGTTTTCTCACGGTCTCGCTGATCTACTTCGATTTGCCAATACCCGCTTTTGAGATCGAGAGAAGTGAAATAATGGGCACGACGAAGTCTATCCAGCGAATCGTCGAGACGTGGCAGCGGATACACATCCTTTTTCGTCACGTTGTTAAGCTTTCGGTAGTCAACGCAGAAGCGTAGCGACCCGTCCTTCTTTTTGACAAGTACGACTGGAGATGACCACGGGCTGTTAGATGGTTCAATAACGCCATCGTCAAGCATCTCGGTGACTTGCGTGCGTATTGCTTCACGTTCTTTGGCCGACACGCGGTAGGTGTTCTGGTGTATCGGACGTGCGTCTTCGTACGTGATGATCCTGTGTTGAGTGATGGACGTCTGGCGGATCTTTGAGCAAGTTGCGAAGCAAGACTTGAACTCGAACAAAAGCGCTCGTAGTGCAGTCTGGTTAACGGTGGACAGATCAGGATTGATGTCAATATTACTCATTGACGTGTCGGCGGTATCCACTATTTCGGACGTGAAACAGTTGGTGACGTTTGCTACTTCGTGGGCAAACGCTATCGAAGTGCCACGGAAAAGATGTCGATGCTCGTTGCTAAAGTTGGTTACGAGCAATTCAGATCGACCATCACGAATGTGTATTACACTTCTAGCTACACAAATGCCTTGCTGCAGGAGGTGTTCTAAATTTGTCTTAGCCACCACATCGCCATCGCCCAAACCACAGCATGTTACGTCTTCTAGAACACTTGTTCCTGGAGGAAGCGTCACACTCTGTTCAGAAATACGGAGTACGTCGACACGCCTTCTACCATCCTGCACGTTGATTGCTCGCTGGGTTGAGAACGTGACGAGGCGCTCTTGCAGATCAATGATAGCTTCATTTTCTTGTAGAAAGTCAATTCCCAGAATTACGTCACGGGAACATTTGCGTAGAACAAGGCAGCTTGCTACGAATGTGTACCCTTGAATCTGTACTCTAGTTGTGCAGGCACCCAGTGGAGTAACGACGTGGCCACCAGCTGTCCGAATCTGCGAGTTATGCCACGGCGTGATGACTTTCTTCAGCTTCGTTGTCAGTTTCCCGCTCAGTATGGAATAGTCTGCGCCGGTGTCCACTAACGCATTAACTGCACAACCATCAATTGTCACTGCTACGTCGAGTGAAAGTCGGCCATCCTTTGCAGCAGTATGTGATGTCGGACTGGTTTCTGTACAGTTATGCGTCAATGGGAGGTCTTCAGCGCTTCGACGTTCAGCGACCCCGCCCCCAGATGTCGCTTGGTCTAGTTTTCCCGACGGGGGCTGGGAGACCGTGTGGTAGAATACCGCTGGGGCGTTGATGAAAATCGCCTCGGTGATGGCGAGCGCGACTGGCGCCCGGCAGATGGTGGTGCATGCTGCTGGGAGAGGTAGTTTTCGATGTCGCGCGGTCTCTGGCCGTAACGGGGTGGCGGTGAGTACGCAGAGAAGCCGCGAAGCCCAAGACGGCGATATGGGCACTGGCGGTACAAGTGATCAGCTTCTCCACAGTGAAAGCACAGAGGCCGGCGATCAGGTGTGCGCCAAACATCAGACTTTCGAGGAGACGTGCGCCGATCGTCGATGTACTGAATTGGTTGCACTGAACGATGGGCGACAGAAGCACCAGGGACAAAGGCCAACGGTGGTGGCGTGTACGTGCCTTCGTAGTACGGTATGTGCTGCGCTGACTGTAGTGAAACAGCAGGAACAGGATGGACGAATAATGGCGGCGATGCAGCAGGGCGTTTCAAAGCTTCCGCGTAGGTTCTCTCACGGCGGTATTCAGCAGGAGCTGGCACACCTGTATCATGAGGCAAGGTGTCCCGGAGGGCCTGGTGCAGCTCATCCTTGATCACAGTTGCAATAGAGTTTACTGTAGGATGAGGTGTTACACCAGCCTTTTGTAACTCTTCACGTATTATACCACGGATGAGTTCACGTAGACAATCGTTGTTGGTTCTAGTGGCGGTGAAAATGTCGGTAGTAGACATGCCATTGACTTGCCTGTTGTATTGGTTGGATCGCTGCTGCAGCATTTTTTCCATTGTCACGGCCTCGGACAAGAACACCGCGACCGTCTTCGCAGGGCTGCGCACGAGGCCGGCAAAAAGCTGGTCCTTGACACCGCGCATCAAGTGACGAAACTTCTTGTCCTCATTCTTCAATCGGCCCGTCGGAAGAGGCGCGTCATGTCTTCGACGAACGTGGTCACAGTTTCGTTTGGCAGCTGGACGCGGGCCAGAATAGCTCGTTCAGCTCGTTCTTGGCGATCAGCACTGGCATACGTCTGCAGAAGTCTACGAGAGAATTCGGGCCACGTCGTCAGCTGTTCCTCTCGGTTTTGATACCACGTACGTGTCCCGTCTTCGAGATAGAAGTAGACACGACCCAGTTTCGCCGCGTCGTCCCACTGATTCAAGGCGGCTACGCGCGCGAAATCTGCCAACCAGTCCTCAACGTCTTCGTGCTCCGATCCATGGAACGTCGCCGGTGCGCGTGGGCTTTTCAACGTGTAGCGGTTCGACGTCGTGCTTCCCATGCCGGTTGCCGAGGTTTGCACCGAAGCGCTGGTCATATTTGTCGACGTGGTGGGAGAAGTATCGTCGGCTTCCGGAGGCAATCCCCTGATTCGGCGGCTGCTCAGATGCACGGGAGTATTGACTGGCACTGGACTCGTATCGTGGCTTCCTGGGGGGGTCTGCAGCATCCGTGAGACTACCCAGCACCTCCACCAGTTTGTCACGATGAGTCACAAGTACTGGGGGATTTATTAAACCACCAGGTAGCTAGCACTAGGACGATGCGTCAGTCGTGGCTGGCTCTCGAGCAAAGAAGAACGCGATCTTCTTTTTTCCTCCAGATTTAGAGCCGCTCTTCCTGTCAACCCACTACGTGCTGGCGGCATTATCTTAACCTAACCAAACCTTCGCACTTGTATCTAAAAACAATCTTTTACACTCTTTTGTTCACAATTACGATATTTGCATGACCTCAAAGTTTTTCACCAACTTAAAACAGTACAGAACGCTGTATCTCGCTAAACGACATCGTTCTTTAAGGTTTCACGATGCTTGCATGCGCTTTCTTAGCAGTTTCGCACTTGTAACGGTACAAGACGCAGTATCTGGCTTGTTCATGCCGTTTTATGTGCTTTCACAATATTTCACCTATCGCAGTTTCGTACTCGCGCTAAAACAACACTATCTCGTTAGATGAAGTCGTTTTTGGTGGTTTCACGACGCTACCTAGCTTAAACTAACCTAACCTTACCTAACCTAACCTTCGCACTTCTATCGTTAGAAAATGTTTTACTCGCTACTTTACAATGCTTTCTGCAACATTACGACGGTTTCATGCGTTTTCACAATAGATATCGCTGTTTTCGACTTGTTGTGGTGAAAATAGAACTGGCAGAGCTTTCGAAGCTGATTAATAGACGTAAAGTATGCGATGTAAGAAGGTATAACATGGAGAGAATTGAGCACGCTCTGAAAAACTGAGGAAGCGTCAAAGCAGTGAAGAGGAAACTTGGGATAGGCAAAAGGCGGATGTATGCACTAAGGGACAAAGAAGGCAAATTAACTACCAATATGGATAGGATAGTTAAAATAGCGGAGGAGTTTTACAGAGATCTGTACAGTAGCCGAGACAACCACGACCTTAATACTATAAGAACTAGAAGTAACCCAGACGACACCCCACCGGTAATGATAGAAGAAGTCAGAAAAGCTTTGGAGAGCATGCACAGAGGCAAAGCTGCTGGTGAGGATCAAGTAACATCAGATCTGCTGAAAGATGGAGGACAGATTGTGTTAGAAAAACTAGCCACTCTATTTACGAGGTGTCTCCTGACGGGAAAAGTACCAGAGTCTTGGAAGAACGCTAACATCATCTTAATACATAAGAAAGGAGATGACAGGGACTTGAAGAATTACAGGCCGATCAGCTTGCTCTCTGTAGTATACAAGCTATTTCAAAGGTAATTGCTAGCAGAGTAAAGAAAACATTAGAATTCAATCAACCAAAGGAACAAGCAGGATTTAGATCAGGCTACTCAACAATTGACCACATTCATACTATCAATCAGGTAATAGAGAAATCCTCAGAGTATAACCAACCACTATACATAGCCTTCATAGATTACGAGAAGGCGTTTGATTCAGTAGAAATATCAGCCGTCATGCAGACACTGCGGAATCAGGGCGTAGATGAAATATATATAAACATTCTGGAAGAAATCTACAGGGGATCAACTGCTACCATAGTGCTTCATAAAAAAAGCAACAGAATACCAATAAACGAAGGGTGTAAGGCAGGGGAACACAATCTCCCCGATGCTATTCACTGCGTGCTTACAGGACGTTTTCAGAAGCCTAGATTGGGAACAGTTAGGGATAAGAGTCAATGGAGAATACCTTAGTAACCTGCGCTTCGCCGATGACATTGCATTGCTGAGTAACTCGGGGGACGAATTGCAACTCATGATTACGGAGTTAGACAAGAAAGGCAGAAAGGTGGGTCTTAAAATTATTCTGCAGAAAACGAAAGTAATGTACAACAACCTCGGAAAGGAGCAGCGCTTTGCGATAGGTAATAGTGCACTTGAAGTTGTAAAAGACTATGTCTACCTAGGGCAGGTAATAACCGCAGAGCCTAACCACGAGATTGAAGTAACTAGAAGAATAACAATGGGGTGGAGCACATTCGGCAGGCACTCTCAAATTATGACAAGTAGATTGCCACTGTCCCTCAAGAGGAAGGTATATAACAGCTGTATCTTGCCGGTACTTAGCTACGGAGCAGAAACCTGGAGACTCACAAAGAGGGTTCAACTTAAATTGAGGACGATGCAGCGAGCAATGGAAAGAAAAATGGTAGGTGTAACCTTAAGAGACAAGAAGAGAGCAGAGTGGATTAGGGAACAAACGGGCGTTAAGGATATCATAGCTGCAATAAAGAAAAGGAAATGGACATGGGCCGGGCATGTAGCACGTAGACAGGATAACCGCTGGTCATTAAGGGTCACCAACTGGATTCCCAGAGAAGGGAAGCGGGGTAGGGGGAGACAGAAGGTTAGGTGGGCAGATGAGATTAAGAAGTTTGCGGGTATAAATTGGCAACAGCAAGCACAGGACCGGGTTAACTGGCGGAACATGGGAGAGGCCTTTGTCCTGCAGTGGACGTAGACAGGCTGATGATGATGATGATGATGATGATGATGATGATGATGTGGTGAAAAACACTGCATCTCACTAGGTGACAGCGTTTAATGCCTTAACTTGACCTAACCTTCGCACTTGTATTAAATATCGCAGTTTCCGACTTGTAAGGTGAAAA
>WOVY01012748.1:0-20491 GCA_013436015.1 Rhipicephalus annulatus | reverse complement strand
AGCGGAGTGGGCCAGGCAGCAGCAAACCGGACGGAATGCTCAGCAACCCTTTCTGCTTTTTAATACAGGTTGCAGCTGTCTTTCTCGGAAGGACAGCACTCACCTATCGACCACGCTTCAGCTACTGTGACAAGCAAAGAATGGACATGCGCCCAGGAACCAGATCGCGCGACACGTGCGGATGGCTGCATCGACGATGTGGCGCCACTCCCCCTTTGTCACGCCGCCGCCTGGCACCGAAGTTCAACGACGTCATGTCACGTGGACGCTCAAGCTCTTCTAAAAGCCTCACACCGCCGTTATTCACCAGTGGGCCAGGCAGCAGCAAACCGGACGGAATGCTCAGCAACCCTTTCTGCTTTTTAATACAGGTTGCAGCTGTCTTTCTCGGAAGACAGCACTCACCTATCGACCACGCTTCAGCTACTGTGACAAGCAAAGAATGGACAATGCGCCCAGGAACCAGATCGCGCGACACGTGCGGATGGCTGCATCGACGATGTGGCGCCACTCCCCTTTGTCACGCCGCCTGCCTGGCACCGAAGTTCAACGACGTCATGTCACGTGGACGCTCAAGCTCTTATAAAAAGCCTCACACCGCGTTATTCACCAGTGGGCCAGGCAGCAGCAAACCGGACGGAATGCTCAGCAACCCTTTCTGCTTTTTAATACAGGTTGGTGATTGCTCATTAGCTTACTCGTACCGTAGTGATTACCGGTTCTTATTGCTGCTGCCCTGCCCCACGTTTTGCTAAACATATTTTTATGCGCTTTTTCTTCTGTTATCGTAAACTTGTTGGTATGTGGTGACATCGAGTCGAATCCCGGTCCGTCTGATAAAGATCTGCTGGCGCAGCTATTAGCCGGCCAAAATAAAATTAGTGCTACCGTAGAAAATATCCAAGCCAACCAAAAGAAATTTGAGAGTAAGATCACTACCTTAGCTGAAAAGATTAACGGGATAGAACAGCAGCCTTTCCAGCCTCAATAAATTAACAACTCAAGTAAATGACATGGAGAAGGTTATTTCACATCAGAGTGCTGCATTAGCCTCACTCATTGAAAAAGTAGATGACCTAGAGAACAGAAGTCGCAGAAATAACTTAATAATATATGGCTTGGATGAGACGTCGGTAGGAATCTAGTGAGGAGCTAGAAAAAGAAAGTTGTAGAAGGTATTTTCTTGGAAAAACTGCAAGTACCACGGACTCCCGCTATAGAAAGAATTCATAGGCTTTGGCTTCAAGGGTGCAAAAACTCGCCCCGTAATCCTTAAATTCTTGAATTATCGTGAAAAGGAAAGCTTCTCAGAAAATCCTATAAATTAAAAGGCACATCCCTCTCTCTTTCTCAGGATTTCTCCAAGCGAGTGCGAGAGATACGAAAAAAATCTTTGGAACAGTGCAACAGAAGATAGAGCAAGGGGTGCTAAAGTCAAACTCGTTCATGACAAACTTTGTGTCGATGGTACTTTTTACACGTGGAATGACGAGAGAAATGAACGCTGTCAACTAAATAAAGCACCTCGTAAATGACCAGTAATGCGCCCCTGCCCACATATGCGAATTTTAAACATGAACTGCCGAAGTATATTAAACAAAAGTACTGAGCTGGAAGGTATCATACTTGCCCATGATCCTAGTATCCTTCTATTAACCGAAACTTGGCTAAATGATTCGATCTTCGATAGCGAATTTGTACCAGCTGATTTCAATGTGTTCAGGAAAGATCGCGGGGCAAGAGGAGGAGGAGTTTGCATTCTCTTCAAAAATTCCTGAACATTATTTAGAATGCCTGATGTACCTAACGTTGAAGCTCTCTTCTGCAAAACTTATCACGGAAATGTTAAATACGTTATTGGCGTTGTTTACAGGCCACCCTCCTTGGAACCCATCGATCTCATTGAATTACAAAATTACATGACCATTCACGTAAGGCAAGAAGATAGAGTCATTTTGGGCTGGTGACTTTAACGCACCAAACATTGATTGGAGCTTGCTGACTATCAGGAAGCAAAACGACAAAGTAGGTGAAGCAATTATAGACTTCGTATTTGCACTCGATTTATTACAAATTGTTGATGACTTCACTAGGATACAAGGCCAAACTAGATCTATACTTGACTTGTTTTTCATTCGTGGCTTTCCTGCACCTTGTGTTACATGTGAAATTCATCCTGGCATTTCTGATCACGAAATGGTATTACTAACACTCTCCGGTGTATCAATGAACGAACATAGATCAATTCGTAACTTTCCAACTTTTCCAGGGCAGATGATGTTTCAATAATAGATACGTTGTCTTTTCATTTCGACACGTTTGCAAGCAGTGATGCTAGCGTAAACTATCTTTGGGACCGCTTAAAAAGTATTATTATGGAATGCATGGATCGTTTTGTGCCACGTATTGTCAAGAAACCAAAAAAGAGAAACCCCTGGATAACTCGGCCTACACTACAGCTCAAAAGAAAACTTAAAAGATTAAAGAAGAAGGGCTCTTCAACAAATGCTCAAAAGCAAGAAATATCTCTTTTAACCGTTAAACTTCAAAATGAAGTTTCGAAGGATAAACAAAACTACCATAGTGTACTACTACCACGCTTTATCTCGACATCCCCAGAAAAATTCTGGAGATTGATTTCCCCTTCGTCTCGTTCTTCCACGGCTTTTGAAGTTGATGGTTCCATTACTCACGACAGCTCAAAGATCGCGAACGCATTCAATGCTCAATTTCAATCTGTTTTCACCAAAGATAACAATTTATTGCCAGATTTCAGTCTTTCTCTTCCGCCAGTACCAGACATTGTCATTAGCGAAACGGGAATACTGAACTTGCTGTTAAATATAGATATAAAAAAATCATGTGGGTCCCGATGACATCCCTAACGATTTTTAAAGCGGTATGCGGAGTGGATGGCAAAGTACCTTCATGTATTGTTTTCGAAATCATTGCAGGAGGGCGAGGTTCCTCTAGATTGGAAAATAGCTAAGATTACACCGCTACACAAAAACGGGAGCAAATCTACGGTTAAAAATTACCCGCCCCATATCGCTTATTTCGACAGCTTGCAAACTAATGGAACATGCAATACATAAACACATCTCAGTATTTCTCGAAGAACAAAACTTCTTCACCAAGGGACAACATGGTTTTCGCAAAGGCTTCTCTACACAACTCAATTAGTAGAAACTATACACGATTTTGCGACATCTATTAATAATGGTAATCAAACTGACGCTATTTTTCTAGACTTTCGCAAAGCTTTCGATACGGTTTCTCATAATAAACTGCTTTATAAATTAAATTTGGTACTTCAAAACCCTAAGCTAATATCCTGGATTTCATCATACATAACTGGTCGTCTACAAATGGTTTCTTTAATCAACATTGCTCGGGTAGAGTTTCTGTATCATCTGGTGTCCCGCAGGGTTCGGTACTCGGACCACTTTTTTTCCTCATTTTCATAAATGATATAGTTGACGGCATCCCTGTAAAAATTAAACTTTACGCCGATGACTGCATCCTGTACCGCGAAGTTAAAAACTCGAATGATCAGCTACTCCTAAATCAAGCTTTTTGAGAAGGTTATGTCATGGTGTGAAAGTTGGCAGATGTGTCTTAATCTTGAAAAAACAGTAGCAATGAAAATTACTCGCAAAAAAACGCCCCTAACTTACTATTACGGCTATAAAAACAATTACCTCAGTGTGGTAACCGAGTACAAATACTTAGGCCTTTTAATAACAAGTGACCTTCGGTGGAATAAACACATCGACCAAGTCATAGCTCACACACAACGTAAACTATTTTTTCTCCGCAGAGCACTGAAACTATCCACCCCCACTGTACGTCTCCTTGCGTATAAATCCGTTATTCTGCCTGGGTTAGACTACGCTGCAATTATCTGGGACCCATATACCAAAACAAATATTGATAAACTGGAATCCATTCAGAAAAGAGCAGTACGATTTATATATAATCGCTATGACCGTACATCAGTAACAGATCTGTTAACCAGAGCTAAGCTTCAACCTCTATCCACTAGAAACCGTCATTCACGTTTGAAGTTTCTTTACCAAATATTAATGGGGCATGTTAAGGTCGACACATATTCTGTTATGCCACTCACCTCTAGATACAGCACAAGATTACGGCATGATAGAACACTAACACCACATCAAACGCGAAATAATGCATTTAAATATTCTTTTTTCCCAGAACGGTGAATGATTGGAATTTATTAACAAATGAGCAAGTGTTACAGTCTTCATTGGCAAGTTTTACTTCTAGTCTGTGTTCATGAACCTGGATCTCATTTATATTTCGTATATATGCACACATGCGTACTTAGTAGAGTGCACATTTATTCTTGAAGGTCTATGCATGTATTTGTGTTTCATTTCGTTATTGCTATATTATTTACCTACACTCGGTATTTTGTTCTTGTGTGCACGTAATTGCATTGAGGATTGCTATATATGTATTGGTATGCATGCGTACGTGTATGTTCAGATGTGTAACCGCGTTTCATTTTTTTGATAGGTCACTTTCTGTTTTACGTCATACGAATTATGTGACCTGTTTACGCCCTACCACTTGGTTCCACACATTTCGTAGTACCAGATCATGCATTGTTCATCTTCCCACCCTACCAAAGTCCCGACTAGGGATTGTAGTATTTATAAATAATAAATAAATAAACCGTCGTAATGCTTGCAGAAAGCATTGTAACGTAGCGAGTAAAACGTTTTCTAACGATAGAAGTGCGAAGGTTAGGTTAGGTTAGGTTAGGTTAGTTTAAGCTAGGTAGCGTCGTGAAACCACCAAAAACGACGTCATCTAACGAGATAGTGTTGTTTTATTGCGAGTACGAACCTGCGATAGGTGAAATATTGTGAAAGCACACAAAACGGCATGAACAAGCCAGATACTGCGTCTTGTACCGTTACAAGTGCGAAACTGCTATGAAAGCGCATGCAAGCATCGTGAAACCTTAAAGAACGATGTCATTGAGCGAGATACAGCGTTCTGTACTGTACTAAGTTGGTGAAAAACTGTGAGGTCATGCAAATATCGTAATTGTGAAGGAAACAGTGTAATAGAGCGTTTTTAGATACAAGTGCGAAGGTTTGGTTAGGTTAAGATATGAACCGTCATAAAACCGCATTAAACGCTTGTCACCTAGTGAGATGCAGTGTTTTTCACCATTACAAGTCGGAAACAGCGATATCTAATGTGAAAGCGCATGAAACCGTCGTAATGTTGCAGAAAGCATTGTAAAGTAGCGAGTAAAACGTTTTCTAACGATAGAAGTGCGAAGGTTAGGTTAGGTTAGGTTAGGTTAGTTTAAGCTAGGTAGCGTCGTGAAACCACCAAAAACGACGTCATCTAACGAGATAGTGTTGTTTTATTGCGAGTACGAACCTGCGATAGGTGAAATATTGTGAAAGCACACAAAACGGCATGAACAAGCCAGATACTGCGTCTTGTACCGTTACAAGTGCGAAACTGCTATGAAAGCGCATGCAAGCATCGTGAAACCTTAAAGAACGATGTCATTGAGCGAGATACAGCGTTCTGTACTGTACTAAGTTGGTGAAAAACTGTGAGGTCATGCAAATATCGTAATTGTGAAGGAAACAGTGTAATAGAGCGTTTTTAGATACAAGTGCGAAGGTTTGGTTAGGTTAAGATATGAACCGTCATAAAACCGCATTAAACGTTGTCACCTAGTGAGATGCAGTGTTTTTCACCATTACAAGTCGGAAACAGCGATATCTAATGTGAAAGCGCATGAAACCGTCGTAATGTTGCAGAAAGCATTGTAAAGTAGCGAGTAAAACGTTTTCTAACGATAGAAGTGCGAAGGTTAGGTTAGGTTAGGTTAGGTTAGTTTAAGCTAGGTAGCGTCGTGAAACCACCAAAAACGACGTCATCTAACGAGATAGTGTTGTTTTATTGCGAGTACGAACCTGCGATAGGTGAAATATTGTGAAAGCACACAAAACGGCATGAACAAGCCAGATACTGCGTCTTGTACCGTTACAAGTGCGAAACTGCTATGAAAGCGCATGCAAGCATCGTGAAACCTTAAAGAACGATGTCATTGAGCGAGATACAGCGTTCTGTACTGTACTAAGTTGGTGAAAAACTGTGAGGTCATGCAAATATCGTAATTGTGAAGGAAACAGTGTAATAGAGCGTTTTTAGATACAAGTGCGAAGGTTTGGTTAGGTTAAGATATGAACCGTCATAAAACCGCATTAAACGCTGTCACCTAGTGAGATGCAGTGTTTTTCACCATTACAAGTCGGAAACAGCGATATCTAATGTGAAAGCGCATGAAACCGTCGTAATGTTGCAGAAAGCATTGTAAAGTAGCGAGTAAAACGTTTTCTAACGATAGAAGTGCGAAGTTAGGTTAGGTTAGGTTAGGTTAGTTTAAGCTAGGTAGCGTCGTGAAACCACCAAAAACGACGTCATCTAACGAGATAGTGTTGTTTTATTGCGAGTACGAACCTGCGATAGGTGAAATATTGTGAAAGCACACAAAACGGCATGAACAAGCCAGATACTGCGTCTTGTACCGTTACAAGTGCGAAACTGCTATGAAAGCGCATGCAAGCATCGTGAAACCTTAAAGAACGATGTCATTGAGCGAGATACAGCGTTCTGTACTGTACTAAGTTGGTGAAAAACTGTGAGGTCATGCAAATATCGTAATTGTGAAGGAAACAGTGTAATAGAGCGTTTTTAGATACAAGTGCGAAGGTTTGGTTAGGTTAAGATATGAACCGTCATAAAACCGCATTAAACGCTGTCACCTAGTGAGATGCAGTGTTTTTCACCATTACAAGTCGGAAACAGCGATATCTAATGTGAAAGCGCATGAAACCGTCGTAATGTTGCAGAAAGCATTGTAAAGTAGCGAGTAAAACGTTTTCTAACGATAGAAGTGTTAAGGTTAGGTTAGGTTAGGTTAGTTTAAGCTAGGTAGCGTCGTGAAACCACCAAAAACGACGTCATCTAACGAGATAGTGTTGTTTTATTGCGAGTACGAACCTGCGATAGGTGAAATATTGTGAAAGCACACAAAACGGCATGAACAAGCCAGATACTGCGTCTTGTACCGTTACAAGTGCGAAACTGCTATGAAAGCGCATGCAAGCATCGTGAAACCTTAAAGAACGATGTCATTGAGCGAGATACAGCGTTCTGTACTGTACTAAGTTGGTGAAAAACTGTGAGGTCATGCAAATATCGTAATTGTGAAGGAAACAGTGTAATAGAGCGTTTTTAGATACAAGTGCGAAGGTTTGGTTAGGTTAAGATATGAACCGTCATAAAACCGCATTAAACGTTGTCACCTAGTGAGATGCAGTGTTTTTCACCATTACAAGTCGGAAACAGCGATATCTAATGTGAAAGCGAATGAAACCGTCGTAATGTTGCAGAAAGCATTGTAAAGTAGCGAGTAAAACGTTTTCTAACGATAGAAGTGCGAAGGTTAGGTTAGGTTAGGTTAGGTTAGTTTAAGCTAGGTAGCGTCGTGAAACCACCAAAAACGACGTCATCTAACGAGATAGTGTTGTTTTATTGCGAGTACGAACCTGCGATAGGTGAAATATTGTGAAAGCACACAAAACGGCATGAACAAGCCAGATACTGCGTCTTGTACCGTTACAAGTGCGAAACTGCTATGAAAGCGCATGCAAGCATCGTGAAACCTTAAAGAACGATGTCATTGAGCGAGATACAGCGTTCTGTACTGTACTAAGTTGGT
Source organism: Rhipicephalus annulatus (assembly GCA_013436015.1). Lineage (NCBI taxonomy): Eukaryota > Metazoa > Arthropoda > Arachnida > Ixodida > Ixodidae > Rhipicephalus > Rhipicephalus annulatus. The sequence goes on along the minus strand of WOVY01012748.1, from coordinate 12,708 downwards.
GAAAAACTGTAGGTCATGCAAATATCGTAATTGTGAAGGAAACAGTGTAATAGAGCGTTTTTAGATACAAGTGCGAAGGTTTGGTTAGGTTAAGATATGAACCGTCATAAAACCGCATTAAAACGTTGTCACCTAGTGAGATGCAGTGTTTTTCACCATTACAAGTCGGAAACAGCGATATCTACTGTGAAAGCGCATGAAACCGTCGTAATGTTGCAGAAAGCATTGTAAAGTAGCGAGTAAAACGTTTTCTAACGATAGAAGTGCGAAGTTAGGTTAGGTTAGGTTAGGTTAGTTTAAGCTAGGTAGCGTCGTGAAACCACCAAAAACGACGTCATCTAACGAGATAGTGTTGTTTTATTGCGAGTACGAACGTGCGATAGGTGTAATATTGTGAAAGCACACAAAACGGCATGAACAAGCCAGATACTGCGTCTTGTACCGTTACAAGTGCGAAACTGCTATGAAAGCGCATGCAAGCATCGTGAAACCTTAAAGAACGATGTCATTGAGCGAGATACAGCGTTCTGTACTGTACTAAGTTGGTGAAAAACTGTGAGGTCATGCAAATATCGTAATTGTGAAGGAAACAGTAGTAATAGAGCGTTTTTAGATACAAGTGCGAAGGTTTGGTTAGGTTAAGATATGAACCGTCATAAAACCGCATTAAACGTTGTCACCTAGTGAGATGCAGTGTTTTTCACCATTACAAGTCGGAAACAGCGATATCTAATGTGAAAGCGCATGAAACCGTCGTAATGTTGCAGAAAGCATTGTAAAGTAGCGAGTAAAACGTTTTCTAACGATAGAAGTGCGAAGGTTAGGTTAGGTTAGGTTAGTTTAAGCTAGGTAGCGTCGTGAAACCACTAAAAACGACGTCATCTAACGAGATAGTGTTGTTTTATTGCGAGTACGAACCTGCGATAGGTGAAATATTGTGAAAGCACACAAAACGGCATGAACAAGCCAGATATTGCGTCTTGTACCGTTACAAGTGCGAAACTGCTATGAAAGCGCATGCAAGCATCGTGAAACCTTAAAGAACGATGTCATTGAGCGAGATACAGCGTTCTGTACTGTACTAAGTTGGTGAAAAACTGTGAGGTCATGCAAATATCGTAATTGTGAACGAAACAGTGTAATAGAGCGTTTTTAGATACAAGTGCGAAGGTTTGGTTAGGTTAAGATATGAACCGTCATAAAAACGCATTAAACGTTGTCACCTAGTGAGATGCAGTGTTTTTCACCATTACAAGTGGAAACAGCGATATCTAATGTGAAAGCGCATGAAACCGTCGTAATGTTGCAGAAAGCATTGTAAAGTAGCGAGTAAAACGTTTTCTAACGATAGAAGTGCGAAAGTTAGGTTAGTGTGACAGGTTCAGTAAATAAAGCCAGTCGAGCTAGCTGTGAAACGTTATTCTCTCACGAGAAAAGGAAGTGAGCGTTTGATTTGCAAAAAAAGTTATACTTTCACAAACTCACAAAAAAACACAAAAAGGAAAATACTAAGATCAGAAAAATGTTAACTAATTAGCACTGTCAGTTTCGTTAGCGAGCGGAAACCTCTAAGAGTCTAAACAGTCCTTTTCGTTAAAGTCCTCGTGTTTGAGTCCGGACGCGAAAGAAGACGGATACGGCTCACCAGCGGTTCACGCCCTTCAATAGTCCAGTGGGGAAGCTGCCGTGGTGAGAGTGCATAAGCTCGGGCCCGTAGCCCGACGGCTTGCTCCCGCTCCCGGTAGACGTCATCTGCTGCGCTGTCTTCAGCTCGAACATCAGACCAAGGTCTTGCCAAGGGCTCGCCAATAGCCGCTGCGGTTGAATGGTCACCAGGACCCCATGGAAACAGTCGCCAGCTAGGTGGATGCCCTGACGCCCAGGTGGTACTCGCACCCGACGAGCTCGCACGCCGCACCCTAGCCGTCTTCTTCCAAGCACGCGCCCGAATCTCCTCTTCCTCGTTCTTCGATGCCCTGGCTCTGGATTTTTCTCCCATTTCCTTGAATTTTTCTTCTTTTTCCAATCGCCAGTGTTCGCCGCACTGGCGCAATACGCCATCTTGCACACATTGTCAGTAGTTCATCTTACGCGCCAAATTTGAAAGTCACTTGACTCGCGCACTTCACTCACAACAAGAGTCCCCCCTTTGAAAAGTTTCTTTTGCGAAGAAAAATAAACTGCAGTTCAGTGCGCGAGAAGTCACCACGCGTCGTCCATTCACAAGATGTCCTTAACAAACAAACAACTTGAAGTAGTCGCTTGTCTCGAGAAAACGTAAAAATTCACAACCGGCTCATATAATCTGCGCCGACATTTTCAGAGCCTCTAATGTGCTCGACTCGGAATGAATATTCTTGTAACGCGAGGCTCCACCGTAATACCCTACTGTTCAGGTGTTTTGCCCTTAAGAGATACTGCAGTGGTTGGTGATCGGTCTGTACGACAAATGACGTTCCGTACAGAAAAACATGATACTTTTCTATCGCCCAGACCAACGCTAAGCATTCCCTCTCGATTGCTGAGTATCTCTTTTCGCGAGGCTGAAGTTGACGACTGGCATATGACACAGGGTGGAGGATGCCATCATGCTCTTGCATAAGGATAGCGCCTATACAAGAATCAGAGGCGTCAGACCGAAGCACGAATTCTCTTTTCAGATCGGGTGCTTTGACGATTGGCCCAGAAGACAAAGCCTTTTTGAGTGATTCAAACGCTTCTTCTCTATCCGTGGTCCACGTAGTCTTGTTTTTCTCCATCTTCCTCGTCATCTCAGTGAGCGGCTGTGCTTTCTCGGCGTACCGAGGTATCAGGTCACGGTAGTAGCCAGCCAGTCCAAGGAATGACCGGAGTTGCTTCTTTGTTTCAGGCTTAGAAGCACAGGTGATCTTCTGTATCGTGCTTTCGACTGGCCGTATGTTGCCGTCTCCCAATCGATGTCCCAAAAAGGTGACTGTGCTCATAGCCACTTCACATTTCTGTGGCTTGATCCTTAGTCCGGCTTGTCGTATCCTGGCAAAAAATTGCTTCAAAGTTGTTAGATGTTCTTCCCACGTAGTGGTAGCCACCAGTACGTCGTCTATGTAATGAACGACGTTAGGTATTCCAAGCAATAACTTTCTCATCAGACGAGTGAAGACCGCGGATGCGGTCTTGATGCCAAAAGGCATATACAGGAAATGATAATGCCCTGATTGGCTTGAAAAGGCGGTCTTTTGCTGCGAGTCTTTTGCGAGAGGAACCTGCCAATATCCTTTAGTTAAATCAAACTTCGAGAACCATTTCTTTGTTCCCACTTCGGCAAACAAGTGATCAGTTCTGGGTATAGGTTCTGCATCAGATACCAGAACATTGTTTATACGGCGAAAGTCTATACAGGCCCTGTAGCTATTGTCTGGCTTTTTGACTAGTACCAAAGGAGAATTATATGGTGACTCTGAAGGTTCTATAATGCCAAGTTGCAACATGTCTTGCACTTCCTTTTCAACGACTTCCTTCATAGAGAATGGCAATGGGTATTGTGGGGTGTTAACTGGTTCTGAACTGGTCGTTTGTAACCGACACTCCACAAGGTTTGTTTTACCTGGGATCTCCGAGAATACGTCTTCGTATGTACTTAAGATGTCCCGTATCTCCACCCGCTGTCGCTCCCCGATTTCATCTCCAAGCTTTATGGAGTCAATACCGCAGCTACCCTGTACTTTGAAAGTTGGTAGTGGTTTCTCAGACTCCTCTTCCTCCAGAACGACAAAAGATGATGTCTGAGGAAGCCGTTCTTCACGGCGTTCTTCATACTTTTTCAGCATGTTTATGTGGAAAAGTTTTTTGCTGTGTCCAAGGTCCAGCCAGTAGTCATAGTCGTTTTTCTTTTCTATGACTGGAAACGGCCCTTTCCAATGCATCAATAACTTGTTGTTGCTTGTGGGAAGCAAGATCAATGCACGGTCACCAGCTTTCAGGTCCCGTTGCTTGCTGTGGCGATCGTAATACCTTTTCTGCGACACCTGTGCTCGGCTCAGGTTTTGTCGTACCAGCTCCAGTGTCTTCTCAATTCGCTCTCTTAAATCCAGGACATATCCGTACGTCGTCTTAAGTTCTTCGTTCTCCTGATCATGAGTCCATAGCTCTTTCAGGATGTTCAGAGGTCCTCGAATATGTCGGCCATAAATAAGTTCAAATGGTGAGAACCCGGAGCTTGCTTGTGGGGCTTCACGATAAGCAAACAAAAGAGGTGCTAGCAAGCGATCCCAACATTTAGGCTGTTCTTGAACCATTTTGCGGAGCATTTGCTTGAGTGTTCCATTAAACCTCTCTACCATCCCGTTGCACATAGGATGGTATGGAGTGCAGCTAAGATGCTTGACTGCCAGTAGTTCATTCACCTCCTTCATTAGATCTGAGGTAAAGCACGATGCCTGATCAGCCAAGACTTCTCGTGGAAAACCAATGCGAGAAAACATCTCGACAAGTCCCTCGGCCACTGTAGCTGAGTCAATTGCTGTCAAAGGCACTGCATCAGGGTAGCGAGTGGCGAAATCCACAAGAGTCAAAATATACCGATGGCCTTTTGCCGAGGCTGGAGTTATCGGTCCAATGATGTCGACCGCCACACGTTCAAAAGGGGTGTCGATCAACGGCATACGACCTAGAGGCACCTTGCCCACCTTGCCTCTCGGTAAAGTCCTTTGACAGGCGTCACATGATCGGACATATCTGCGGATATCTTCTTGTACCCCAGGCCAGTAGAATGCGTCCAGAACTCGATCTATTGTTTTTTTTACACCCTGATGACCTGACATGACATTTTCATGAGCCAAACGTAACACTTGGCCTCTCAGGGACTTCGGGACTATGGCTTGTTCAATGATCTTACCAGGGGACAGGAAGTATTGTCGGTAAAGAATACCATTCTTGGCTACGAAAGAAAAAGATGTCGAGCCCTTTCTAACAAACTTCTTACCCACTCTGGCTCTGCAGATGTCAAGCGTCTGGTCTTTTTCTTGTTCTTCGCGAAACATTTTGCGAGACATCTGGCCAGGGAGCCCAACAGAGATGGCCCTTCGCGAACTATTGAGACGTGCGGCACCAACCAGTTGAGAATTTGGGTGGTTACCTTCGTCCGCAGAATGAACTTTTTTCTTAATGAATTGATCTTGAGAAAGTTTCCGCGAAACGTCGGGGTCATTGGCGTCACGGGCCCCCGGTACGTTCCCAACTATGACGTCATACAGTGGCGACGGCATACACTTGACGATGGCCATGCCGGAAAAGTATGGAGATCTGATACGTACCTCCGCCTCAGGGGCTACGATGGTGCTGCCATCAGCCAACCACAACGTCGCGGTAGTGCCAGTTAGTGCTTCATCAGGTACTAATGACCGGCGTACTACCAACGTGTTGCTTCCGGTGTCCCTTAGGACTCGAACAATTTGTCCATTCACTTCCCCTGGTAACACTGGCATGGGACGTTTCTTACATTGCGCTTGCGTCTTCACCGTGCCCATAACATTGTCATCTCGGTCCGAGTCGTCGCCATCAATCATGGATTGTTGTGGACCGGTCTCTTCTTTGGGTAGCATTAAGCAAGATGTAGTTGATTTCGAAGTGCCAGTCATTTTCTGACAGCCCTTCACATCATGCCCCCACTTACGGCAGTTTGTACAAAATACTTGTTTAGGTTTACTTCGACAGTCAGAAGCCTTGTGCCCCTTACGGCCACAAACAAAACATTGCATCTCTGCTCTTGGGCTTGAAATCAATTTAGCCTTCCCAGTTGTGTCCTCACTCTTATTCTGAACCATTAATAAGTTCTTCAATCTCTTTGCCTCTATATATATATCAGCTGCCTCTGCCATGGCTTCCAGAGTCTTACAGTTCTTCTCCCGTAAGAAGAGCGCCAGCTGACTACTGCAGTTCGCCATGAATTGTTCGGCTACAATCAAGTCACGGACTGAATCGAAATTCCTCTCTGTCTGAGACATTTCTATCCACCTGTCAAAGAAACTTTGGAGTCTCGTGGCATACTGTTTTCCAGTTTCGCCGTCTTCAGGCTTGCTTTTCCGGAATTTCTCACGGTAGCCATCAGCCGTGAAGCGAAAACGCTGGAGCAGTGCCAATTTGACTTCGTCGTATGACAGGGAATCGTTCGGTGACAACCGTCCAAATACCTTCAGAGCCTCTCCGCCAAGGCATAAACTAAGAGCCGTGGCCCACTTTTCCCGTGGCCAATCTTGACCTGTCGCCACTCTCTCAAACCTTTTCAGGTAGGCGTCAAGGTCGTCTCTGTCCTCGTTGAAAACGGGTATAAAGTTATGCGGGTTCACTACCATAGGCGCGTTCCTTTGGTTGCCCGTGTCAGCCACCGTAGGCTGACCGACACCGGCCTCAGCTACTCTCAGGCGCAGTTGCAGCGTCCTCTCTTCTACTTCCAAGTGTCGCTGGCTTGCTTCTCGGGTTTGGTTCTCCGTTTTTGCTACTTCAAGACGTAGCTGTAAATTGCGGCCTTCCAGCTCCAACTGTTCTTTCTTCGCGTCTCTCTCCGCGGCTCGTTCATCGCGCTCACGCGCTTCTTGTGCGTCAAACCAAGCCTGCAATTCTGCTCCCTCCAACCCCATGCGTTCTGCCAGCGCCATCAACTCTCGCGAGCCCATTTTACTTTTTAGTTAGCCTTACTCAAATCTACTTTTTAGTGGCAAACACTCACGTCCTGTCGTAGCGGACGCCAATTTGTGACAGGTTCAGTAAATAAAGCCAGTCGAGCTAGCTGTGAAACGTTATTCTCTCACGAGAAAAGGAAGTGAGCGTTTGATTTGCAAAAAAAGTTATACTTTCACAAACTCACAAAAAAACACAAAAAGGAAAATACTAAGATCAGAAAAATGTTAACTAATTAGCACTGTCAGTTTCGTTAGCGAGCGGAAACCTCTAAGAGTCTAAACAGTCCTTTTCGTTAAAGTCCTCGTGTTTGAGTCCGGACGCGAAAGAAGACGGATACGGCTCACCAGCGGTTCACGCCCTTCAATAGTCCAGTGGGGAAGCTGCCGTGGTGAGAGTGCATAAGCTCGGGCCCGTAGCCCGACGGCTTGCTCCCGCTCCCGGTAGACGTCATCTGCTGCGCTGTCTTCAGCTCGAACATCAGACCAAGGTCTTGCCAAGGGCTCGCCAATAGCCGCTGCGGTTGAATGGTCACCAGGACCCCATGGAAACAGTCGCCAGCTAGGTGGATGCCCTGACGCCCAGGTGGTACTCGCACCCGACGAGCTCGCACGCCGCACCCTAGCCGTCTTCTTCCAAGCACGCGCCCGAATCTCCTCTTCCTCGTTCTTCGATGCCCTGGCTCTGGATTTTTCTCCCATTTCCTTGAATTTTTCTTCTTTTTCCAATCGCCAGTGTTCGCCGCACTGGCGCAATACGCCATCTTGCACACATTGTCAGTAGTTCATCTTACGCGCCAAATTTGAAAGTCACTTGACTCGCGCACTTCACTCACAACAAGAGTCCCCCCTTTGAAAAGTTTCTTTTGCGAAGAAAAATAAACTGCAGTTCAGTGCGCGAGAAGTCACCACGCGTCGTCCATTCACAAGATGTCCTTAACAAACAAACAACTTGAAGTAGTCGCTTGTCTCGAGAAAACGTAAAAATTCACAACCGGCTCATATAATCTGCGCCGACATTTTCAGAGCCTCTAATGTGCTCGACTCGGAATGAATATTCTTGTAACGCGAGGCTCCACCGTAATACCCTACTGTTCAGGTGTTTTGCCCTTAAGAGATACTGCAGTGGTTGGTGATCGGTCTGTACGACAAATGACGTTCCGTACAGAAAAACATGATACTTTTCTATCGCCCAGACCAACGCTAAGCATTCCCTCTCGATTGCTGAGTATCTCTTTCGCGAGGGCTGAAGTTGACGACTGGCATATGACACAGGGTGGAGGATGCCATCATGCTCTTGCATAAGGATAGCGCCTATACAAGAATCAGAGGCGTCAGACCGAAGCACGATTCTCTTTTCAGATCGGGTGCTTTGACGATTGGCCCAGAAGACAAAGCCTTTTTGAGTGATTCAAACGCTTCTTCTCTATCCGTGGTCCACGTAGTCTTGTTTTTCTCCATCTTCCTCGTCATCTCAGTGAGCGGCTGTGCTTTCTCGGCGTACCGAGGTATCAGGTCACGGTAGTAGCCAGCCAGTCCAAGGAATGACCGGAGTTGCTTCTTTGTTTCAGGCTTAGAAGCACAGGTGATCTTCTGTATCGTGCTTTCGACTGGCCGTATGTTGCCGTCTCCCAATCGATGTCCCAAAAAGGTGACTGTGCTCATAGCCACTTCACATTTCTGTGGCTTGATCCTTAGTCCGGCTTGTCGTATCCTGGCAAAAAATTGCTTCAAAGTTGTTAGATGTTCTTCCCACGTAGTGGTAGCCACCAGTACGTCGTCTATGTAATGAACGACGTTAGGTATTCCAAGCAATAACTTTCTCATCAGACGAGTGAAGACCGCGGATGCGGTCTTGATGCCAAAAGGCATATACAGGAAATGATAATGCCCTGATTGGCTTGAAAAAGGCGGTCTTTTGCTGCGAGTCTTTTGCGAGAGGAACCTGCCAATATCCTTTAGTTAAATCAAACTTCGAGAACCATTTCTTCGTTCCCACTTCGGCAAACAAGTGATCAGTTCTGGGTATAGGTTCTGCATCAGATACCAGAACATTGTTTATACGGCGAAAGTCTATACAGGCCCTGTAGCTATTGTCTGGCTTTTTGACTAGTACCAAAGGAGAATTATATGGTGACTCTGAAGGTTCTATAATGCCAAGTTGCAACATGTCTTGCACTTCCTTTTCAACGACTTCCTTCATAGAGAATGGCAATGGGTATTGTGGGGTGTTAACTGGTTCTGAACTGGTCGTTTGTAACCGACACTCCACAAGGTTTGTTTTACCTGGGATCTCCGAGAATACGTCTTCGTATGTACTTAAGATGTCCCGTATCTCCACCCGCTGTCGCTCCCCCGATTTCATCTCCAAGCTTTATGGAGTCAATACCGCAGCTACCCTGTACTTTGAAAGTTGGTAGTGGTTTCTCAGACTCCTCTTCCTCCAGAACGACAAAAGATGATGTCCTGAGGAAGCCGTTCTTCACGGCGTTCTTCATACTTTTTCAGCATGTTTATGTGGAAAAGTTTTTTTGCTGTGTCCAAGGTCCAGCCAGTAGTCATAGTCGTTTTTCTTTTCTATGACTGGAAACGGCCCTTTCCAATGCATCAATAACTTGTGTTGCTTGTGGGAAGCAAGATCAATGCACGGTCACCAGCTTTCAGGTCCCGTTGCTTGCTGTGGCGGTCCGTAATACCTTTTCTGCGACACCTGTGCTCGGCTCAGGTTTTGTCGTACCAGCTCCAGTGTCTTCTCAATTCGCTCTCTTAAATCCAGGACATATCCGTACGTCGTCTTAAGTTCTTCGTTCTCCTGATCATGAGTCCATAGCTCTTCAGGATGCTCAGAGGTCCTCGAATATGTCGGCCATAAATAAGTTCAAATGGTGAGAACCCGGAGCTTGCTTGTGGGGCTTCACGATAAGCAAACAAAAGAGGTGCTAGCAAGCGATCCCACATTAGGCTGTTCTTGAACCATTTTGCGGAGCATTTGCTTGAGTGTTCCATTAAACCTCTCTACCATCCCGTTGCACATAGGATGGTATGGAGTGCAGCTAAGATGCTTGACTGCCAGTAGTTCATTCACCTCCTTCATTAGATCTGAGGTAAAGCACGATGCCTGATCAGCCAAGACTTCTCGTGGAAAACCAATGCGAGAAAACATCTCGACAAGACCCTCGGCCACTGTAGCTGAGTCAATTGCTGTCAAAGGCACTGCATCAGGGTAGCGAGTGGCGAAATCCACAAGAGTCAAAATATACCGATGGCCTTTTGCCGAGGCTGGAGTTATCGGTCCAATGATGTCGACCGCCACACGTTCAAAAGGGGTGTCGATCAACGGCATACGACCTAGAGGCACCTTGCCCACCTTGCCTCTCGGTAAAGTCCTTTGACAGGCGTCACATGATCGGACATATCTGCGGATATCTTCTTGTACCCCAGGCCAGTAGAATGCGGTCCAGAACTCGATCTATTGTTTTTTTTACACCCTGATGACCTGACATGACATTTTCATGAGCCAAACGTAACACTTGGCCTCTCAGGGACTTCGGGACTATGGCTTGTTCAATGATCTTACCAGGGGACAGGAAGTATTGTCGGTAAAGAATACCATTCTTGCTACGAAAGAAAAAGATGTCGAGCCCTTTCTAACAAACTTCTTACCCACTCTGGCTCTGCAGATGTCAAGCGTCTGGTCTTTTTCTTGTTCTTCGCGAAACATTTTGCGAGACATCTGGCCAGGGAGCCCAACAGAGATGGCCCTTCGCGAACTATTGAGACGTGCGGCACCAACCAGTTTGAGAATTTGGGTGGTTACCTTCGTCCGCAGAATGAACTTTTTTCTTAATGAATTGATCTTGAGAAAGTTTCCGCGAAACGTTCGGGGTCATTGGCGTCACGGGCCCCCGGTACGTTCCCAACTATGACGTCATACAGTGGCGACGGCATACACTTGACGATGGCCATGCCGGAAAAGTATGGAGATCTGATACGTACCTCCGCCTCAGGGGCTACGATGGTGCTGCCATCAGCCAACCACAACGTCGTGGTAGTGCCAGTTAGTGCTTCATCAGGTACTAATGACCGGCGTACTACCAACGTGTTGCTTCCGGTGTCCCTTAGGACTCGAACAATTTGTCCATTCACTTCCCCTGGTAACACTGGCATGGGACGTTTCTTACATTGCGCTTGCGTCTTCACCGTGCCCATAACATTGTCATCTCGGTCCGAGTCGTCGCCATCAATCATGGATTGTTGTGGACCGGTCTCTTCTTTGGGTAGGCATTAAACAAGATGTAGTTGATTTCGAAGTGCCAGTCATTTTCTGACAGCCCTTCACATCATGCCCCCACTTACGGCAGTTTGTACAAAATACTTGTTTAGGTTTACTTCGACAGTCAGAAGCCTTGTGCCCCTTACGGCCACAAACAAAACATTGCATCTCTGCTCTTGGGCTTGAAATCAATTTAGCCTTCCCAGTGTGTCCTCACTCTTATTCTGAACCATTAATAAGTTCTTCAATCTCTTTGCCTCTATATATATATCAGCTGCCTCTGCCATGGCTTCCAGAGTCCTTACAGTTCTTCTCCCGTAAGAAGAGCGCCAGCTGACTACTGCAGTTCGCCATGAATTGTTCGGCTACAATCAAGTCACGGACTGAATCGAAATTCCTCTCTGTCTGAGACATTTCTATCCACCTGTCAAAGAAACTTTGGAGTCTCGTGGCATACTGTTTTCCAGTTTCGCCGTCTTCAGGCTTGCTTTTCCGGAATTTCTCACGGTAGCCATCAGCCGTGAAGCGAAAACGCTGGAGCAGTGCCAATTTGACTTCGTCGTATGACAGGGAATCGTTCGGTGACAACCGTCCAAATACCTTCAGAGCCTCTCCGCCAAGGCACAAACTAAGAGCCGTGGCCCACTTTTCCCGTGGCCAATCTTGACCTGTCGCCACTCTCTCAAACCTTTTCAGGTAGGCGTCAAGGTCGTCTCTGTCCTCGTTGAAAACGGGTATAAAGTTATGCGGGTTCACTACCATAGGCGCGTTCCTTTGGTTGCCCGTGTCAGCCACCGTAGGCTGACCGACACCGGCCTCAGCTACTCTCAGGCGCAGTTGCAGCGTCCTCTCTTCTACTTCCAAGTGTCGCTGGCTTGCTTCTCGGGTTTGGTTCTCCGTTTTTGCTACTTCAAGACGTAGCTGTAAATTGCGGCCTTCCAGCTCCAACTGTTCTTTCTTCGCGTCTCTCTCCGCGGCTCGTTCATCGCGCTCACGCGCTTCTCGTGCGTCAAACCAAGCCTGCAATTCTGCTCCCTCCAACCCCATGCGTTCTGCCAGCGCCATCAACTCTCGCGAGCCCATTTTACTTTTTAGTTAGCCTTACTCAAATCTACTTTTTAGTGGCAAACACTCACGTCCTGTCGCGGACGCCAATTTGTGACAGGTTCAGTAAATAAAGCCAGTCGAGCTAGCTGTGAAACGTTATTCTCTCACGAGAAAAGGAAGTGAGCGTTTGATTTGCAAAAAAATTATACTTTCACAAACTCACAAAAAAACACAAAAAGGAAAATACTAAGATCAGAAAATGTTAACTAATTAGCACTGTCAGTTTCGTTAGCGAGCGGAAACCTCTAAGAGTCTAAACAGTCCTTTTCGTTAAAGTCCTCGTGTTTGAGTCCGGACGCGAAAGAAGACGGATACGGCTCACCAGCGGTTCACGCCCTTCAATAGTCCAGTGGGGAAGCTGCCGTGGTGAGAGTGCATAAGCTCGGGCCCGTAGCCCGACGGCTTGCTCCCGCTCCCGGTAGACGTCATCTGCTGCGCTGTCTTCAGCTCGAACATCAGACCAAGGTCTTGCCAAGGGCTCGCCAATAGCCGCTGCGGTTGAATGGTCACCAGGACCCCATGGAACAGTCGCCAGCTAGGTGGATGCCCTGACGCCCAGGTGGTACTCGCACCCGACGAGCTCGCACGCCGCACCCTAGCCGTCTTCTTCCAAGCACGCTCCCGAATCTCTCCTCTTCCTCGTTCTTCGATGCCCTGGCTCTGGATTTTTCTCCC
>WOVY01012747.1:0-76384 GCA_013436015.1 Rhipicephalus annulatus | reverse complement strand
AACAACTTGAAGTAGTCGCTTGTCTCGAGGAAAACGTAAAAATTCACAACCGGCTCATATAATCTGCGCCGACATTTTCAGAGCCTCTAATGTGCTCGACTCGGAATGAATATTCTTGTAACGCGAGCTCCACCGTAATACCCTACTGTTCAGGTGTTTTGCCCTTAAGAGATACTGCAGTGGTTGGTGATCGGTCTGTACGACAAATGACGTTCCGTACAGAAAAACATGATACTTTTCTATCGCCCAGACCAACGCTAAGCATTCCCTCTCGATTGCTGAGTATCTCTTTTCGCGAGGCTGAAGTTGACGACTGGCATATGACACAGGGTGGAGGATGCCATCATGCTCTTGCATAAGGATAGCGCCTATACAAGAATCAGAGGCGTCAGACCGAAGCACGAATTCTCTTTTCAGATCGGGTGCTTTGACGATTTGGCCCAGAAGACAAAGCCTTTTTGAGTGATTCAAACGCTTCTTCTCTATCCGTGGTCCACGTAGTCTTGTTTTCTCTCAATCTTCCTCGTCATCTCAGTGAGCGGGCTGTGCTTTCTCGGCGTACCGAGGTATCAGGTCACGGTAGTAGCCAGCCAGTCCAAGGAATGACCGGAGTTGCTTCTTGTTTTCAGGCTTAGAAGCACAGGTGATCTTCTGTATCGTGCTTTCGACTGGCCGTATGTTGCCGTCTCCCAATCGATGTCCCAAAAAGGTGACTGTGCTCATAGCCACTTCACATTTCTGTGGCTTGATCCTTAGTCCGGCTTGTCGTATCCTGGCAAAAAATTGCTTCAAAGTTGTTAGATGTTCTTCCCACGTAGTGGTAGCCACCAGTACGTCGTCTATGTAATGAACGACGTTAGGTATTCCAAGCAATAACTTTCTCATCAGACGAGTGAAGACCGCGGATGCGGTCTTGATGCCAAAAGGCATATACAGGAAATGATAATGCCCTGATTGGCTTGAAAAGGCGGTCTTTTGCTGCGAGTCTTTTGCGAGAGGAACCTGCCAATATCCTTTAGTTAAATCAAACTTCGAGAACCATTTCTTTGTTCCCACTTCGGCAAACAAGTGATCAGTTCTGGGTATAGGTTCTGCATCAGATACCAGAACATTGTTTTATACGGCGAAAGTCTATACAGGCCCTGTAGCTATTGTCTGGCTTTTTGACTAGTACCAAAGGAGAATTATATGGTGACTCTGAAGGTTCTATAATGCCAAGTTGCAACATGTCTTGCACTTCCTTTTCAACGACTTCCTTCATAGAGAATGGCAATGGGTATTGTGGGGTGTTAACTGGTTCTGAACTGGTCGTTTGTAACCGACACTCCACAAGGTTTGTTTTACCTGGGATCTCCGAGAATACGTCTTCGTATGTACTTAAGATGTCCCGTATCTCCACCCGCTGTCGCTCCCCGATTTCATCTCCAAGCTTTATGGAGTCAATACCGCAGCTACCCTGTACTTTGAAAGTTGGTAGTGGTTTCTCAGACTCCTCTTCCTCCAGAACGACAAAAGATGATGTCTGAGGAAGCCGTTCTTCACGGCGTTCTTCATACTTTTTCAGCATGTTTATGTGGAAAAGTTTTTTTGCTGTGTCCAAGGTCCAGCCAGTAGTCATAGTCGTTTTTCTTTTCTATGACTGGAAACGGCCCTTTCCAATGCATCAATAACTTGTTGTTGCTTGTGGGAAGCAAGATCAATGCACGGTCACCAGCTTTCAGGTCCCGTTGCTTGCTGTGGCGGTCGTAATACCTTTTCTGCGACACCTGTGCTCGGCTCAGGTTTTGTCGTACCAGCTCCAGTGTCTTCTCAATTCGCTCTCTTAAATCCAGGACATATCCGTACGTCGTCTTAAGTTCTTCGTTCTCTGATCATGAGTCCATAGCTCTTTCAGGATGCTCAGAGGTCCTCGAATATGTCGGCCATAAATAAGTTCAAATGGTGAGAACCCGGAGCTTGCTTGTGGGGCTTCACGATAAGCAAACAAAAGAGGTGCTAGCAAGCGATCCCAACATTTAGGCTGTTCTTGAACCATTTTGCGGAGCATTTGCTTGAGTGTTCCATTAAACCTCTCTACCATCCCGTTGCACATAGGATGGTATGGAGTGCAGCTAAGATGCTTGACTGCCAGTAGTTCATTCACCTCCTTCATTAGATCTGAGGTAAAGCACGATGCCTGATCAGCCAAGACTTCTCGTGGAAAACCAATGCGAGAAAACATCTCGACAAGTCCCTCGGCCACTGTAGCTGAGTCAATTGCTGTCAAAGGCACTGCATCAGGGTAGCGAGTGGCGAAATCCACAAGAGTCAAAATATACCGATGGCCTTTTGCCGAGGCTGGAGTTATCGGTCCAATGATGTCGACCGCCACACGTTCAAAAGGGGTGTCGATCAACGGCATACGACCTAGAGGCACCTTGCCCACCTTGCCTCTCGGTAAAGTCCTTTGACAGGCGTCACATGATCGGACATATCTGCGGATATCTTCTTGTACCCCAGGCCAGTAGAATGCGTCCAGAACTCGATCTATTGTTTTTTTACACCCTGATGACCTGACATGACATTTTCATGAGCCAAACGTAACACTTGGCCTCTCAGGGACTTCGGGACTATGGCTTGTTCAATGATCTTACCAGGGGACAGGAAGTATTGTCGGTAAAGAATACCATTCTTGGCTACGAAAGAAAAAGATGTCGAGCCCTTTCTAACAAACTTCTTACCCACTCTGGCTCTGCAGATGTCAAGCGTCTGGTCTTTTTCTTGTTCTTCGCGAAACATTTTGCGAGACATCTGGCCAGGGAGCCCAACAGAGATGGCCCTTCGCGAACTATTGAGACGTGCGGCACCAACCAGTTGAGAATTTGGGTGGTTACCTTCGTCCGCAGAATGAACTTTTTTCTTAATGAATTGATCTTGAGAAAGTTTCCGCGAAACGTCGGGGTCATTGGCGTCACGGGCCCCCGGTACGTTCCCAACTATGACGTCATACAGTGGCGACGGCATACACTTGACGATGGCCATGCCGGAAAAGTATGGAGATCTGATACGTACCTCCGCCTCAGGGGCTACGATGGTGCTGCCATCAGCCAACCACAACGTCGCGGTAGTGCCAGTTAGTGCTTCATCAGGTACTAATGACCGGCGTACTACCAACGTGTTGCTTCCGGTGTCCCTTAGGACTCGAACAATTTGTCCATTCACTTCCCCTGGTAACACTGGCATGGGACGTTTCTTACATTGCGCTTGCGTCTTCACCGTGCCCATAACATTGTCATCTCGGTCCGAGTCGTCGCCATCAATCATGGATTGTTGTGGACCGGTCTCTTCTTTGGGTAGCATTAAACAAGATGTAGTTGATTTCGAAGTGCCAGTCATTTTCTGACAGCCCTTCACATCATGCCCCCACTTACGGCAGTTTGTACAAAATACTTGTTTAGGTTTACTTCGACAGTCAGAAGCCTTGTGCCCCTTACGGCCACAAACAAAACATTGCATCTCTGCTCTTGGGCTTGAAATCAATTTAGCCTTCCCAGTTGTGTCCTCACTCTTATTCTGAACCATTAATAAGTTCTTCAATCTCTTTGCCTCTATATATATATCAGCTGCCTCTGCCATGGCTTCCAGAGTCTTACAGTTCTTCTCCCGTAAGAAGAGCGCCAGCTGACTACTGCAGTTCGCCATGAATTGTTCGGCTACAATCAAGTCACGGACTGAATCGAAATTCCTCTCTGTCTGAGACATTTCTATCCACCTGTCAAAGAAACTTTGGAGTCTCGTGGCATACTGTTTTCCAGTTTCGCCGTCTTCAGGCTTGCTTTTCCGGAATTTCTCACGGTAGCCATCAGCCGTGAAGCGAAAACGCTGGAGCAGTGCCAATTTGACTTCGTCGTATGACAGGGAATCGTTCGGTGACAACCGTCCAAATACCTTCAGAGCCTCTCCGCCAAGGCACAAACTAAGAGCCGTGGCCCACTTTTCCCGTGGCCAATCTTGACCTGTCGCCACTCTCTCAAACCTTTTCAGGTAGGCGTCAAGGTCGTCTCTGTCCTCGTTGAAAACGGGTATAAAGTTATGCGGGTTCACTACCATAGGCGCGTTCCTTTGGTTGCCCGTGTCAGCCACCGTAGGCTGACCGACACCGGCCTCAGCTACTCTCAGGCGCAGTTGCAGCGTCCTCTCTTCTACTTCCAAGTGTCGCTGGCTTGCTTCTCGGGTTTGGTTCTCCGTTTTTGCTACTTCAAGACGTAGCTGTAAATTGCGGCCTTCCAGCTCCAACTGTTCTTTCTTCGCGTCTCTCTCCGCGGCTCGTTCATCGCGCTCACGCGCTTCTCGTGCGTCAAACCAAGCCTGCAATTCTGCTCCCTCCAACCCCATGCGTTCTGCCAGCGCCATCAACTCTCGCGAGCCCATTTTACTTTTTAGTTAGCCTTACTCAAATCTACTTTTTAGTGGCAAACACTCACGTCCTGTCGCGGACGCCAATTTGTGACAGGTTCAGTAAATAAAGCCAGTCGAGCTAGCTGTGAAACGTTATTCTCTCACGAGAAAAGGAAGTGAGCGTTTGATTTGCAAAAAAATTATGCTTTCACAAACTCACAAAAAACCACAAAAAGGAAAATACTAAGATCAGAAAATGTTAACTAAATAGCACTGTCAGTTTCGTTAGCGAGCGGAAACCTCTAAGAGTCTAAACAGTCCTTTTCGTTAAAGTCCTCGTGTTTGAGTCCGGACGCGAAAGAAGACGGATACGGCTCACCAGCGGTTCACGCCCTTCAATAGTCCAGTGGGGAAGCTGCCGTGGTGAGAGTGCATAAGCTCGGGCCCGTAGCCCGACGGCTTGCTCCCGCTCCCGGTAGACGTCATCTGCTGCGCTGTCTTCAGCTCGAACATCAGACCAAGGTCTTGCCAAGGGCTCGCCAATAGCCGCTGCGGTTGAATGGTCACCAGGACCCCATGGAAACAGTCGCCAGCTAGGTGGATGCCCTGACGCCCAGGTGGTACTCGCACCCGACGAGCTCGCACGCCGCACCCTAGCCGTCTTCTTCCAAGCACGCGCCCGAATCTCCTCTTCCTCGTTCTTCGATGCCCTGGCTCTGGATTTTTCTCCCATTTCCTTGAATTTTTCTTCTTTTTCCAATCGCCAGTGTTCGCCGCACTGGCGCAATACGCCATCTTGCACACATTGTCAGTAGTTCATCTTACGCGCCAAATTTGAAAGTCACTTGACTCGCGCACTTCACTCACAACAAGAGTCCCCCCTTTGAAAAGTTTCTTTTGCGAAGAAAAATAAACTGCAGTTCAGTGCGCGAGAAGTCACCACGCGTCGTCCATTCACAAGATGTCCTTAACAAACAAACAACTTGAAGTAGTCGCTTGTCTCGAGAAAACGTAAAAATTCACAACCGGCTCATATAATCTGCGCCGACATTTTCAGAGCCTCTAATGTGCTCGACTCGGAATGAATATTCTTGTAACGCGAGGCTCCACCGTAATACCCTACTGTTCAGGTGTTTTGCCCTTAAGAGATACTGCAGTGGTTGGTGATCGGTCTGTACGACAAATGACGTTCCGTACAGAAAAACATGATACTTTTCTATCGCCCAGACCAACGCTAAGCATTCCCTCTCGATTGCTGAGTATCTCTTTTCGCGAGGCTGAAGTTGACGACTGGCATATGACACAGGGTGGAGGATGCCATCATGCTCTTGCATAAGGATAGCGCCTATACAAGAATCAGAGGCGTCAGACCGAAGCACGAATTCTCTTTTCAGATCGGGTGCTTTGACGATTGGCCCAGAAGACAAAGCCTTTTTGAGTGATTCAAACGCTTCTTCTCTATCCGTGGTCCACGTAGTCTTGTTTTTCTCCATCTTCCTCGTCATCTCAGTGAGCGGCTGTGCTTTCTCGGCGTACCGAGGTATCAGGTCACGGTAGTAGCCAGCCAGTCCAAGGAATGACCGGAGTTGCTTCTTTGTTTCAGGCTTAGAAGCACAGGTGATCTTCTGTATCGTGCTTTCGACTGGCCGTATGTTGCCGTCTCCCAATCGATGTCCCAAAAAGGTGACTGTGCTCATAGCCACTTCACATTTCTGTGGCTTGATCCTTAGTCCGGCTTGTCGTATCCTGGCAAAAAATTGCTTCAAAGTTGTTAGATGTTCTTCCCACGTAGTGGTAGCCACCAGTACGTCGTCTATGTAATGAACGACGTTAGGTATTCCAAGCAATAACTTTCTCATCAGACGAGTGAAGACCGCGGATGCGGTCTTGATGCCAAAAGGCATATACAGGAAATGATAATGCCCTGATTGGCTTGAAAAGGCGGTCTTTTGCTGCGAGTCTTTTGCGAGAGGAACCTGCCAATATCCTTTAGTTAAATCAAACTTCGAGAACCATTTCTTTGTTCCCACTTCGGCAAACAAGTGATCAGTTCTGGGTATAGGTTCTGCATCAGATACCAGAACATTGTTTATACGGCGAAAGTCTATACAGGCCCTGTAGCTATTGTCTGGCTTTTTGACTAGTACCAAAGGAGAATTATATGGTGACTCTGAAGGTTCTATAATGCCAAGTTGCAACATGTCTTGCACTTCCTTTTCAACGACTTCCTTCATAGAGAATGGCAATGGGTATTGTGGGGTGTTAACTGGTTCTGAACTGGTCGTTTGTAACCGACACTCCACAAGGTTTGTTTTACCTGGGATCTCCGAGAATACGTCTTCGTATGTACTTAAGATGTCCCGTATCTCCACCCGCTGTCGCTCCCCGATTTCATCTCCAAGCTTTATGGAGTCAATACCGCAGCTACCCTGTACTTTGAAAGTTGGTAGTGGTTTCTCAGACTCCTCTTCCTCCAGAACGACAAAAGATGATGTCTGAGGAAGCCGTTCTTCACGGCGTTCTTCATACTTTTTCAGCATGTTTATGTGGAAAAGTTTTTTGCTGTGTCCAAGGTCCAGCCAGTAGTCATAGTCGTTTTTCTTTTCTATGACTGGAAACGGCCCTTTCCAATGCATCAATAACTTGTTGTTGCTTGTGGGAAGCAAGATCAATGCACGGTCACCAGCTTTCAGGTCCCGTTGCTTGCTGTGGCGGTCGTAATACCTTTTCTGCGACACCTGTGCTCGGCTCAGGTTTTGTCGTACCAGCTCCAGTGTCTTCTCAATTCGCTCTCTTAAATCCAGGACATATCCGTACGTCGTCTTAAGTTCTTCGTTCTCCTGATCATGAGTCCATAGCTCTTTCAGGATGCTCAGAGGTCCTCGAATATGTCGGCCATAAATAAGTTCAAATGGTGAGAACCCGGAGCTTGCTTGTGGGGCTTCACGATAAGCAAACAAAAGAGGTGCTAGCAAGCGATCCCAACATTTAGGCTGTTCTTGAACCATTTTGCGGAGCATTTGCTTGAGTGTTCCATTAAACCTCTCTACCATCCCGTTGCACATAGGATGGTATGGAGTGCAGCTAAGATGCTTGACTGCCAGTAGTTCATTCACCTCCTTCATTAGATCTGAGGTAAAGCACGATGCCTGATCAGCCAAGACTTCTCGTGGAAAACCAATGCGAGAAAACATCTCGACAAGTCCCTCGGCCACTGTAGCTGAGTCAATTGCTGTCAAAGGCACTGCATCAGGGTAGCGAGTGGCGAAATCCACAAGAGTCAAAATATACCGATGGCCTTTTGCCGAGGCTGGAGTTATCGGTCCAATGATGTCGACCGCCACACGTTCAAAAGGGGTGTCGATCAACGGCATACGACCTAGAGGCACCTTGCCCACCTTGCCTCTCGGTAAAGTCCTTTGACAGGCGTCACATGATCGGACATATCTGCGGATATCTTCTTGTACCCCAGGCCAGTAGAATGCGTCCAGAACTCGATCTATTGTTTTTTTACACCCTGATGACCTGACATGACATTTTCATGAGCCAAACGTAACACTTGGCCTCTCAGGGACTTCGGGACTATGGCTTGTTCAATGATCTTACCAGGGGACAGGAAGTATTGTCGGTAAAGAATACCATTCTTGGCTACGAAAGAAAAAGATGTCGAGCCCTTTCTAACAAACTTCTTACCCACTCTGGCTCTGCAGATGTCAAGCGTCTGGTCTTTTTCTTGTTCTTCGCGTAACATTTTGCGAGACATCTGGCCAGGGAGCCCAACAGAGATGGCCCTTCGCGAACTATTGAGACGTGCGGCACCAACCAGTTGAGAATTTGGGTGGTTACCTTCGTCCGCAGAATGAACTTTTTTCTTAATGAATTGATCTTGAGAAAGTTTCCGCGAAACGTCGGGGTCATTGGCGTCACGGGCCCCCGGTACGTTCCCAACTATGACGTCATACAGTGGCGACGGCATACACTTGACGATGGCCATGCCGGAAAAGTATGGAGATCTGATACGTACCTCCGCCTCAGGGGCTACGATGGTGCTGCCATCAGCCAACCACAACGTCGCGGTAGTGCCAGTTAGTGCTTCATCAGGTACTAATGACCGGCGTACTACCAACGTGTTGCTTCCGGTGTCCCTTAGGACTCGAACAATTTGTCCATTCACTTCCCCTGGTAACACTGGCATGGGACGTTTCTTACATTGCGCTTGCGTCTTCACCGTGCCCATAACATTGTCATCTCGGTCCGAGTCGTCGCCATCAATCATGGATTGTTGTGGACCGGTCTCTTCTTTGGGTAGCATTAAACAAGATGTAGTTGATTTCGAAGTGCCAGTCATTTTCTGACAGCCCTTCACATCATGCCCCCACTTACGGCAGTTTGTACAAAATACTTGTTTAGGTTTACTTCGACAGTCAGAAGCCTTGTGCCCCTTACGGCCACAAACAAAACATTGCATCTCTGCTCTTGGGCTTGAAATCAATTTAGCCTTCCCAGTTGTGTCCTCACTCTTATTCTGAACCATTAATAAGTTCTTCAATCTCTTTGCCTCTATATATATATCAGCTGCCTCTGCCATGGCTTCCAGAGTCTTACAGTTCTTCTCCCGTAAGAAGAGCGCCAGCTGACTACTGCAGTTCGCCATGAATTGTTCGGCTACAATCAAGTCACGGACTGAATCGAAATTCCTCTCTGTCTGAGACATTTCTATCCACCTGTCAAAGAAACTTTGGAGTCTCGTGGCATACTGTTTTCCAGTTTCGCCGTCTTCAGGCTTGCTTTTCCGGAATTTCTCACGGTAGCCATCAGCCGTGAAGCGAAAACGCTGGAGCAGTGCCAATTTGACTTCGTCGTATGACAGGGAATCGTTCGGTGACAACCGTCCAAATACCTTCAGAGCCTCTCCGCCAAGGCACAAACTAAGAGCCGTGGCCCACTTTTCCCGTGGCCAATCTTGACCTGTCGCCACTCTCTCAAACCTTTTCAGGTAGGCGTCAAGGTCGTCTCTGTCCTCGTTGAAAACGGGTATAAAGTTATGCGGGTTCACTACCATAGGCGCGTTCCTTTGGTTGCCCGTGTCAGCCACCGTAGGCTGACCGACACCGGCCTCAGCTACTCTCAGGCGCAGTTGCAGCGTCCTCTCTTCTACTTCCAAGTGTCGCTGGCTTGCTTCTCGGGTTTGGTTCTCCGTTTTTGCTACTTCAAGACGTAGCTGTAAATTGCGGCCTTCCAGCTCCAACTGTTCTTTCTTCGCGTCTCTCTCCGCGGCTCGTTCATCGCGCTCACGCGCTTCTCGTGCGTCAAACCAAGCCTGCAATTCTGCTCCCTCCAACCCCATGCG
Organism: Rhipicephalus annulatus; assembly: GCA_013436015.1. Taxonomy (NCBI): domain Eukaryota; kingdom Metazoa; phylum Arthropoda; class Arachnida; order Ixodida; family Ixodidae; genus Rhipicephalus; species Rhipicephalus annulatus. The sequence goes on along the minus strand of WOVY01012747.1, from coordinate 66,657 downwards.
TTCTGCCAGCGCCATCAACTCTCGCGAGCCCATTTTACTTTTTAGTTAGCCTTACTCAAATCTACTTTTTAGTGGCAAACACTCACGTCCTGTCGCGGACGCCAATTTGTGACAGGTTCAGTAAATAAAGCCAGTCGAGCTAGCTGTGAAACGTTATTCTCTCACGAGAAAAGGAAGTGAGCGTTTGATTTGCAAAAAAATTATACTTTCACAAACTCACAAAAAAACACAAAAAGGAAAATACTAAGATCAGAAAATGTTAACTAAATAGCACTGTCAGTTTCGTTAGCGAGCGGAAACCTCTAAGAGTCTAAACAGTCCTTTTCGTTAAAGTCCTCGTGTTTGAGTCCGGACGCGAAAGAAGACGGATACGGCTCACCAGCGGTTCACGCCCTTCAATAGTCCAGTGGGGAAGCTGCCGTGGTGAGAGTGCATAAGCTCGGGCCCGTAGCCCGACGGCTTGCTCCCGCTCCCGGTAGACGTCATCTGCTGCGCTGTCTTCAGCTCGAACATCAGACCAAGGTCTTGCCAAGGGCTCGCCAATAGCCGCTGCGGTTGAATGGTCACCAGGACCCCATGGAAACAGTCGCCAGCTAGGTGGATGCCCTGACGCCCAGGTGGTACTCGCACCCGACGAACTCGCACGCCGCACCCTAGCCGTCTTCTTCCAAGCACGCGCCCGAATCTCCTCTTCCTCGTTCTTCGATGCCCTGGCTCTGGATTTTTCTCCCATTTCCTTGAATTTTTTTTCGTCATTTTCCTCCCAAGCTCTACGTGATATTCTCTTGTATGTTCAAACGCTCATAAAAAAGCATTATATTATATTGTCACGTAATACAAGAGGGGGAACGCACACAATGATTTATTGAGGGCGAACTTGTGCCAAGAAAAGTAACTATGTCACAAAGAAGAGTCTGCTAAAAGCGTTCCGCCTACGTGTCCCTTTCTGAACTACTACTCCGTCAGTGTTCCCGGCTCGTGCTCGTACACCAGAGGCATGCGCTGCTCTGCCCAAGATGCATGAGCGGGCGCGAGGAACAGTAGACGCCCACATAGCGTCTCGTCGGTTACGAGGCACTGCAGACGCCCACATAGCGTCTCGTTGGTTACGAGGCACTGTAGACCTCACATAGCGTCCCGTTGGTCCTCTTTGTAAAATAATTAGTAGGAGCAATCTTTGTGGCAATATAATTAGTGTAAGTTAATGATTCAACTATTGAGACACTCTTTAAGGAAATGGGTGCCTTTCTGGCGCGTCTTGCCTCTCTTACATGCCAGAATTATAAAAAAATCTGCTTTGTCGCCGGGCGCTAAACGAACTAAACTTCTGGTGTTACGTAGCTGGTAGTTTAGAGTTACAAAGTAATTGCATGCGCTGCTGTACTGACGCAGGAATAGCTTCATGCACGGATCCGAAAATTTGGCCGAGCAGAATTTCACCCGATTTTGACGGGTCACGAATATCTATAGGCACCAGCCGAGTAATATTTACCGCGCGAATGCTGTGAGCTATCATGAACTTTTTACATGTGCAAAGAAGGAAAAGGACCAGCACTTATCGCTGGACAATAGCAACAAAGAAAAGCCGTTTTTTTTTCTAGCTACAGAGGCTGGCAAAGTCAATATGTCACGTTTTGCCCAGTGTCTCATTTTACCCCACGCACCCTGCCCTATATAGTCTGAAGCTGCCGCCACGTCTCTCTCGATAGAGTGATTGGTGTGAGGCCGTCATTCTGCTGTGAACATGTAATAGGCAGATGGCGATGCTAAATTTGAAAATAACTTGTCTTCTATAGAAATAAACATATGCTGTGTGTTAAAATGAAAGACTAAAAGTCCATAAACATTAGCAATTGATTCCTTCTGACTAGGCATTAGCAAGTGATTCATTCTGACTAGGCTATAGGAAGTCATTCGGAAGTGGCCACCTTTTTATGATCGTCCTCATCATTTTAATCATAGTCAATATTTTCCAGTTATTACATCAATGATAATTTACGAAGCAGTCGCTGTCATTAAATAAAAAAGTAGTTGGAAATTTTATTGAAAGTCTTTCGAATTCTAATAAACATTCCAAACAACTTTTTTCGTCGGCGCTGCCCTGCGCTGCCTCTGTGTCCTAATGTCCACATAGACACTTTACGCTCTCTTTTTGGCTACTCCCCCATAGAGGGTGGGAGCCATTTTTAAGGAGAAAGCAAGCGAACAAACTTTTTGCTATAAATAACCCTGTAACCTCCTGAAGCACATCAAAACACACAAAAAATGTCAGACTATTATGATCCGTCTGACTCCTGGCCGATCCCCCCTAACTGGGTCACTGCCAGTCATCCCAAAAGCATCATCATCAGCATCATCGCTTGGCTGCTTCCGGAGGATCGACCCGTCAAACGAACCACTGCATCGCAGTGTTCAAGCCCGTAGCGCCACCGTGTCGACACTTCGGCGAAGGCTACGACGGGAGGACCCGGAAATGGCGGTGCGGGAATACACGCTAACCGGCTTCAGCGACTTCCTCGAGCGGCGACGCGTCGGCTTCGTCGAGCAGTTGCCGCCGAATCGCGTTTGCGCCGTATGCGGCATGGTGCCGAGCCGCTCTCTGACATTGCCCTGCGGTCACACGCTGTGCAGGCTGTGCAGAAGTCAGATCACCGAGCAAGACGGGTGCCCCTTCGATGGAAGGCCGTTCGTCGACGCCGACCTACTTCAGGTGGTCTTCAGTGAGGCCAACCTAGAGCAGCATCGAGTCCTCTGCATCGCCGGAGGTCAAAAATGCGGATTTTCCGGCAAGCTCCGAGATATGAGGCGTCACCTTGCCGAGTGCGTCGGAGGCGGAGTACAGTGCGGAAAGTGCCACCGATTCGTGGATCGAAGCGGTGCGGTGGTTCACTACAAACGGTGTCGCCGCGAATTTTACGCTTTGCCGCAAACTACGAACGACGCTCCTGGATCGACAACGGTGGCCGACGATCTCGCGCGTGTCAAGAACGCGCTCGAAACGCTTTGGAACCGGTTTCGAGCGAATCGGCCAGCCGCGGAACCATCGCCAACCGCGTGAACACTTTGCTCGACCTGATCTCGTGCATCCAAAGCAACGTGTCACGCGAAGCCGACGTCAAGGACGGAGCTTGCGGCGGTGACTGGGAAGGCGCATCTGGTAGATCTACAACTAAGTCACCGGTCGCTCCAGGTCCCTATCGAGCCGCTACCAAGCCGGGTGTCTACATCGAAACGTGCAGGTTCTTCGACGTGTACAGTGCGTACAACGCGATGAAGCAGGGCGATGGCAAGCGCAGCATGCTGACCGGCACTTACACTCTGGCCGGTTACACGTTCAAGCTCGCCTGCGAACTGTTCAAGAACGAAAAGAAGTGTGCACGCGCTTCGCTTTCATCCTGCGACAGGGCGACTGGGACGATCACGTGGACTGGCCTTTCCGCAAAAACGTCACCCTGACCATCGCCCACCCCAGGTACGAAGACAAGGACATCGGCATGCCGATAAGCGTGGATGACAACGCCGCCGCAAAGAAGCCGGTTCCCGCCATTCCGAACTCGAGTTCCTGGACGGAGGAAGTGTACTGGAAGGACATTGAGGAGCACGGCTACATTGGCAAAAAGGCGCTCTACGTTAACGTCCAGTTTGAGTGACCCACCCACGAGGCGTGTTTCGCCGCTGTCGTACCACATAAATGCTCGTTTAAAGCGAATGCCTCAAATGCCTCATCCAATGCGGAAATTTACTGTTGGCGTTGACGGCAACGTTACTGATGCGTAAGAATTCTCACGTGATGGTGTCAGCACATGACATCATCACTACGTCATATGTACAAATCACAAATTTTATGACGCTATCGTGATGTCACGTGATGACGTCATCACAACACAATCGCTTGGTCGAAGGATGGAGCGATCCCGGAGGCCGCGCAATACAGGCGAGGCGCTGAAAGCTTGCAATGCCTTTGATCTTTGAGCCCGCGCAAAATCACATTAGGTGCAAAACAAATACGGAAAGTTGGGAGGATCACAACATCGACTGAGTAGAAGGCTTTTGCCTTCCAGCCATTTTAAGGCGAAGGCATATGTGGCCCTGCAAGTTTTTTCCGAAAGCTTTGCTGCGGAGTTTAAATTTAAAGGCTGCCTTGAGCAAATTTTCAATACACGAAAAGATACTCTGTGGCTTCGGTTGATCAAAGCTTCAAAGCAGAGGGGCACAATGGGAACTCGCCGACTTTGATCAATCGACAATCCGGACCCGAAACGCTATATTGAATTTTATACATCATCTTTACCACCCGATGTGTATGCCTGAAAATTTTTCACACGTACAGGTGCGCACAAATTACTGCGGAATTCCGGACCGGTGGCCACTCGTCGACGAAGCGCGCCGGTGAGAAAGTGCCAAGGTCAGCGCATGCGCGATATACTTTGCAAGGGCCCCAATACGTCAAATTAGGCGTTGCCTTGATCCAAATAAAAACAATGAAGTTCCCTGCCTTTTCGTAATGTGGCTGTGCAGGTGTGGCCTGTGAAACACTCTGTGCGCGCAGTGAAATATATGAACACGCGCGTACGAGTTAATGGGCATTGGCGCCTATGCAAGCGAAAGGCTCACTGGCTCATTAGTAGCGGAATGTGACCACCAATACTGCATAGCACTTGATCGGTAGCAAAGATCGAGAACGGCATACTGCATCTCTACAGGTCAGCAAAGCATGTTTAAGGACATAACTCAAAGCATCAAATAACTAAGAGTAATTCAAGAGTCAGAGGAATATCTAAAGTAATTAGGATAATTAGTGCTACCGAGACACGGAAATTGCGTGACACTTTTAATAAGGCGTGCTAAAGTGGATTAATAGCTAAAAAAATGGCAGCATATCCACAGAGTGAATGTGGAGAGTGGGGCGAAGCATTCGTTCGTTCATGCGTCCGTCTGTGTTACCGCCCATGCGTCTGTTCCTGCGCCCGTCCCTGGGTTGGTTCATGCATCCGCCCCTGCGTCCGTTCATGCGTCCATCCATGCATCTGTCTGTGTGTCCGTTCGTCCATCTATTCAACACTCCAAGTCCCACCATCTCGCATCTTTATATCATATATTCCCCATATAGAAGCACCGCCATCCAGCGGACATTCCAAGGACTAAACGAGAGGTGGCACACGCACACTTTCTTACGGCTTGCGCTTCGGGTCTACGTCCCACCTTCAACCACCTTGAGTTCATGGTATATACTAGTTCATTGTATTCATGGCCCTGCGGCTCAACGCTCGCTAAACCTTTCTAAAACTAAGGAGGTTACACCCAGCGAGTATAATGTAGCAAACCTTTCTTGTCCGATAGTGCTCAGTGTACATGCCAATGGCTGCTAATGGGGATCGCAGCGTGCGCGTTGACTAAAAGCAGAGTGCTCCTGTCTCTCATTCTCCATTAGCAGCCATTGGTATGTACATTGAACACTATTTTTATTGTTACACACCGCACAGAAGAAATCTCTCACCGGCACCACCTTGGAGGTCAAATGTTATACCTATTTCGGGTATGTGCCACTAGTGGTTACGTACTACGAGGGACGCACAAGCCACGCCATAAGGAGCTTCGCCCCTAAAAATTGGGGGAATCTCAAGCTTCTTGAACGCGTTAGCGATACGATGACCCTATAGTACGTACTTCACTTAGGGCATACTTTTTGTTGTATGTTCTTACTCTAGAAGCTTAAATTGTGGATTACTACAATGCAGTCGATAAATCCGAAAGTAGCTTGTGTCAGTGGCGCTTTCGCGCTGACTGCACTTTGTGTAATAGGTAGCATGCGTTAAACTACGAGCTATTATGCGCGTGAAATGATTTCAAACTTGCTGTGTACCCGCCACGTGGTCTTGATGGAACACGCACGGTAACGCATGTGCCTTTCGTATTAGGTGGCCGGCTTTAAACCACAAAGTCGTTATGGTGATCACACGTTCAGACGCCGAATCGCTCGTACCACGCAACGTTCCCGATATAACACATTTTGTATTGCGAAGCCTGTATACAGGACGCGTGTGTTTGTGAAGCATATTTTTTAGGGCGAAGCTCTTTAAAGCGTGGGTCTGTACATCCTCCGATGTCTTGCCACAGGGCATGCCAGATGGCGGTACTTGGAGTGTTCATAAGATGGATGCACGGACGGACGGACAGACAGTCTAGCAGACGGACGGATGAACGGACGCGCGGAGCCGGTATGTGCCACAGGGTATGCGAGATGGCGGTACTTGGAGTGTTCACTAGATGGACGCACGGACGGATGCGCGGACAGATTAGAAGACGGACGGACAGATGGACGGACGCGCGGGCATACGGACGGATGGACAGCCTCACGGATCGATGCACGGACAGACGGACGGACGCATGGATGGGCGCACGGATGGGCGCGCGGACGGACGGAAGCAATAACGAAAGGATAGACTGATGGACGCTTCGCCCCACTCATCATCATTCACTCCGTGGATATGCTGTAATTTTTTTCACAGCATTTTCAACCAGAGGAAACTATTTTCACTGTATTTTCAAGCGGAAGTTGCTTGTCATCCAAACAGTCGAGGTTCGATCATCACTCGGACCTGAAGATCTTCATCTTTTTATTTTGTTTTCGTATTTCTCCATTATTCGGTCAAAGACAAGATGATGATTTTTGCTAACAAACAACCCACGGCCACACCGACGCCATAATTTCTGAAAAACGAGCTTTTTAAAGCTGTCTCGTTGAACATGAGAGACGGCGCTTGGCAGTGGCACGTGCAACCACGGCTCATAATCCCGACTGCCTTGTTCACCTATTCAGATAAAAAAATGGTTTTCACCGTCAGATCATAGGTGAATGCGCAACTTAAATCTTCGATCTAGCTGCACTCTTTCGACAGGTCTTTTGCTCCCCTCTCCCCCTCCCCATGTGTAGGGTAGCAAACTGGACGCATAGTCTAGTTTACCTCCCTACCTTTCCTACATTCCTTCTCTCTCTCTGAATCTTCGAGTTTCAAACTTCAATTTTTCGATGTCTTGAGAGAGAGAGAGAGAAACAACATTTTTTGTGCATCCGGCGTGCGGGAAGTCTGCGCAGGGCGGGGGTATTCCCTATCTAAAGAGTATAGCTAATAGTCCTATAGTCCCAGGCTCTAGATCTTGAGGACGTTGTGCTCTGGCTAGGCATTGGATACTCGGGCTCCTCCGCTCCCGTTGTTCGGGGCGTCGGTTCGCTGTCTCGTCTGCTTTGCCAGGGCCTCCTCAAGCCGCTGGATGGCCCTTCGTTGTGTGTTTAAGTCTTGGGAGCGTATCCATGCTCCCACCTCATCGGGATACGTGGCGTCCTGGCACTGCCCATTCCCATTGTTCACACCACTGTTACACCCGCCCCACATGATGTGGCGGAGGGTGGCTAGTTCACGTTCGCACGCGCTACACTTAGCGTCCACAAACATGTCGGGGCATACGTGCCGGGCCAATGCTGGCGTTACCACGCATTCCGTTTGCAGTTGTCGGAGCTTCACTGCTTCCGCACGTGACAGTTCACGATGCGGGGGCGGAAAGGCTCTCCTGGCCTCTCTGTAGGCCGCCAGGATCCCTCCGTAGTTGGTGAGGGGATCGAGGTCTTCTTCTCGTTCTTCACCGCTGGTTTGAGGGAGACGGGCTGCCGCGGTCCGGCACGTGATGAGATCACGGGCCACAGCGTCCGCCTCCTCGTTGCGGTTCTCGATGTCGGGAGCCAGTTGTCGTCCCATGTGGGCTGGGAACCATTTGAGGGCGATGGTTGGTCATGCAGCGGCGCCGCGAGCAGCCCGCGAAGCCGCGATGGACGTCACTAGCCCCTCCGTGCCCCGCCAGACCATGCCTCGGGCAAAATTCCTAATTGCCTGCTTTGAGTCGCTTAGCACCGTGCGCGTGCCCGGCCTACCTGTGGCCAGGGCTATCGCCGCCTCCTCTGCCTGGCCGGCTGTTCGGGCGCGTACGGTGCTTGCTGTTAGTAGTTTACCGGTAGTAGCGCTGATCACCACTGCTGCGAAGGCGTTGCGTCTTCCCGGATATCTTGCGGCGTCCACGTAGACTGCACCCTCGTCTCTCTGATGTTGACGGGCCAGCGCCACTGCTCTCGCCGCTCGCCTGCCCGCGTCCCTTTCTGGGTCCATGTTCTTTGGCAGCGGGTAGACAATGATTTTCCTCGCTGCCTCATCGCTCAGGGGGACTTGCTTTTCTAGCTCCCCGTCCGGTCCTGCTCCCAAGCGTTCTCCAGGAGGTAATAATCCTACCCGATCGAGTAATCCTCTGCCCGCGGCTGTGTCGCTCAGGCGGCTCAGCTGCGAAGCTCTCTGGGCCTCGCTGATCTCCGAGAGCATGTTGTGTGTTCCCAGAGACAGCAAGGCCGTTGTCTTTGTGCCTGGTAGGAGCCCAAGAGCCCCCGCGTAAGCCTTCCGGATGGCAGCGTCGATCTTGGCTCGTTCCGCGCCGGTCCAGCGGTGAAAGGCCCCCGCATATGCCGTGTGGCTTATAACGAAAGCCTGCAGCAGATGCAGGAGCCCCCTCTCTTTCATGCCCCGGTAGCAGGACGACATTCGCTTGACCAGGCGCGCTGCGATGCCCATCTTGGTTGTGATGTTCTTGACTGCCGTGGCGTTGGTTTGGGTGCCGTCCACGAACATCCCCAGGACTCGAAGTCCTGGGACGTGCGGGATCTGCATACCGTCACTGGTGCGCACGATGATGTTCTCGGCCGCCTCTCGACTTGCCTTCTTTCTGTGCCTCCCAGGTGGTGGCAGGATGAGTAGCTGTGATTTTTGTGGCGAACACCACAAGCCCGTGCCCAAGAGTGCGGACTCCATGGCGTCCACCGCCGCCTGCAGACCCGCCTCGATGTCTCCGTCGCTTCCACCCGTGGCCCAGATGGTTACGTCGTCGGCGTAGAGGCAGTGTCGTATCCCCGGGCCCAGCGCCTCCAGACGCCTGGCCACCTCGATCATGACAATGTTAAACAGGAACGGGGAGATGACCGAGCCTTGTGGGGTCCCGACACTGCCCAGCTCTCGTTCTTCGAGCTTCGTTCCTCCCACATCCAGCCTGGCCGTGCGGCGAGAAAGGAAGGCTCTGATGTAGTTGTACGATCTTGCGCCCAGCCCCAGGCGGGACACCTGAGCCAGGACCGACGAGTGTCTAACGTTGTCGAAGGCGCTCTGCAGGTCCAGGCCCAAGATCGCTCGGTTGTCATTCTTTGGAGTCCCGCCCGGTGGGTCAAGGACTTCTCGTTGGATCAGGAGCATGGCGTCTTGCGTTCCCAACTTGGCCCGGAAGCCAAGCATTGAGTCCGGGTAGACATGGTGCGCTTCCATGTAACGGTTCCACCGGGTGTTAAGAACGTGCTCCAGTACCTTGCCCACGCAGGACGTGAGCGAGATGGGACGCAGGCCCTCTATACCCGGTGGCTTGTTTGGTTTTGGCAGCAGGATCGTCTTTGCTGTCTTCCAGGCCTTGGGCAGCTTGCCGTTACGCCAGCATTCGTTGTAGTAGCGTGTCAGTGATGTGATGGCTGAGTCACTCAGGTTGCGTAGAGCTTTGTTAGTAACTCTGTCGGGTCCGGCGGCCGAACGACAGTTCAGGTCCTGGGCCGCCTGCCTCACTTCCCATTCCTCTAGGTCTCGGTCGAGGTGGAGGTTCGGCTGGCCGGCGTAGTCTGGGTGATCTTCGTGACTGGTGATGGGGAGGTAGCGCTCGTTGAGTCGCTTGAACATCTCCTCTTCGCCCAGTTGACGAGTGGTGGTGTGTAGTATTTGGGCCATGCGTGTACGTTGGTATTCGCAGCTCTTGGTCTCATCCATCAGTTGCCTGAGAAGTTTCCAAGTGCCGCCACGGTGAAGCTGTCCATCAGCCTGGCTGCAGAGTGCAAACCACTGCTGTGAGCAGAGCTGCCTGCTGTGTCGCTCGATCTCTCGGCCGAGTTCTGCGATCTTCTTTCGTAGCTTTCTGTTGTGGCGTTGCCGCCACCAACGCTTTTGGAGCGAGCGCCTGGCTTCGAGGAGGTGGGCTAGTCTCGGGTCCATGGTTTCGATTTCTTCGGGTGCATCGATCTCTTCTGTGGCCCCTTCTGTTGCCGCCAGCAGCTTCGCTGACCACTCGTCGATATTGTCGACTTCGCCGAGTTCTGTGTTACGGAACTTGCTCCAGTCGACGAGTTTGTGCTTTATTGTTTTGTCGCGGTTCGGGTTTCCGTTGAGATGAGCCAGCGGTAATTCAATTTTGATGATGAAGTGATCGCTGCCCAGGTTGATCCCCGTATTCCTCCACTTCGCGGTGCCACCTTCGGGAAGCATCGCAAAGCTGAGGTCTGGATTTGTATCCCGGGCAACCGATGTTCCGATCCTTGATGGATGGGCTGGATTGATCAGTAACGTGAACTCGGCTTCGCCGGCATCTTCAAGAAGGTTCCTTCCCTTGCACGTGGTGGTCGTGTAGCCGAGCTCTCGATGTTGCGCGTTGAAATCGCCGCATATTACCGCGGCAGCGTCTCCTCTTTTGGCCAGGTCTTTCTGTGCTTGTGATGTGGCGCTCTTGATCTTATGGAAAAGAGTTTTGAATTTCTGCTTTCCATGTCTTGGATTGCTATAGATGTTAGCGATGAAGACGGTGGTTGATGTCTTCTTTCTTGCACCCCGGGTTCCTCGTCCTTTGCCGCTAATCGCTAGCTCGGTGACGCACAGCTCGATGGCGGTGTCCCTGCTGCCCAGGAACTGTTGGTGTTTCACGTGGGCGATGCCTTTCCGGATGAACGTGCACACGTCCTGCGCCGCACCCTTCCCGCATGTGCGAGCGGACGGGGGGCAGGCGTGTGTCCGATACCCTGGCAGCGTCGGCGTGTCTTCGGTGTGGGTTTCTTGGACCGCTATCACGTCCGGGCGAGCCGTCGGTGCCACCGATCTCAAGTACTGTTGTAGGATTGCTTTTCGGCACCGGAACCCGTTGGCGTTCCAGTGCCAGATCTTGATCTTATTGTTGCTGTCCATTATGAGGGAGAGCCTTTTGTGTTTGGCAATATTGATGCGCCGCTTCACCAATTAGCGGCTGCAGCTTCTCGGGGCTCAGGGCCCTCTCTAGCGCTTGCTCGATTTGGAGCTGAATCGTTTGCGCAAGTTGCTGTTGGATGACTTGGGTGCATTTCGTGAGGATTCTCTGCTCGATGCCCTCAAAGCTCTTGCCCCATTTCTTTATAGCTCTCGCGTTCCGACCGATCTTCTTACTGAAGGTCCCGTAGCCGAGGGGTTTGGTCCTGTCTCCGTTGTTTGTAGTTGCCACCGAGATGACCGAGGCACTATCATCTTCTTCCTCGTTGTTTTCGCTTTCTAGTTCCTCTTCGTGTTGTGCTTCCGACCCTCTTGCCACCGCAATCATGGATGCCCTTGTCGGAGTCTTCGCTTTGGCGGTGAATTGGTAAGTCTTAGGGGTTGTAGTGTTGACAAAGCGGTTGCCCGTGATGTTCGTTGGGGTTCCGTTGTCATCCTCATCGGCGTCTGTCGCCATCTTGTTGTTGGCTTCGTTCCTTGATCCCCCCTCTTGAAGCCTTCTAATGGCGTCTCGTTGTTCGTCGAAGCTTCCTTCAATTTGGAAGAAATATATTTTCTAGATAATTCTAACCAGCAAGGTGCTTCGATATAATACAGAATTTTTCTGGCTTTTTTCTATGGTTCCTAGTGTTTTGAAAATAAATGTTGTGACATCGACCAAAGAGGCTCATACGAACGCTCAGACATGAAAACCCTGCACTCAATTTCAGCTCAGGGCTCAATGGATGTTGAGACCAACTTCAAGGCACTGTCTTTTGCCATTGCAGTATTCACTCTGCTTCCGGCAGCCGAGCTGAGCGGATCGTAAGACCATGTGCTCCCAAGGAGCAGCGATAGCGGCCAGTATGGGTCGCAGAAACAGGGACACGGACGATAAAGAATATCAGCTTATTTCGCCTCCACTGCCGAAAGGAGAGCTTGTTAATAACACCGTGTTTTTTACACGGGGATATCAGAGCCGGGCATCACAAAGCCTAAAATTTTCGGGACGCGTTGACGCCGACGGTCCTGCTGCTTGATGTAGTAAGCCTCGACGCGTCTCAGATAAACCATGCACTTGTGGGCGGTGACCTTCAACGACGCGGCACCTTCGAAACACCTACTCAGCACGAAGGAGCTCCAGGCGAAGGGGTGGTGCTGCGTCATCGTCGACCCGCAGGACCAGCAGGTGGAGCTCAAGCTGCAATGGCTGCTGTGAGTGAAGAGGGTGTGCAGGCTTCACTGGCAGCATTTGGCAAGATGGTGAAAGTCAGCCATGAGTAGGGGCACGTTCCGGGCATCGCAGAAAAGTGCTCGACAACCAGGACAGTCTTGCTAAATTTGAGGAGCGGCCTTGAGGTCGAAGACCTCCCACACCAGATCTGCGTGAACGGGGAGCTGCCCTCGACGAGAACTCCTGCAACGGCTCCCGGCCACGACAGCATGCATGCTTAAGGAGAGCTGTGTCTCGGCGGATGACAACCAGCCCGCTAATTGAGCGTGGTGAGCGGCGGTCCTTTTGTTGTTCCGATAGCACAAGCGTGAGACCTGTGACCCAGCCGCCTTTTCACATCAAGAAAGGGACACGTTGGCACCATAGGTAAAGTGCGGTGGCCATGCCTATGTCAAAAACGTCTCGAGCTGGGCGGGCTATTAGTTTTGCTATTTGTTCATCATGTAGCAAAATGCTAGTCTTGTAATTATTCTAAATAAACGTCAAGTTTCCTTCAGTATCGTCAAGCTGCCTCGACAACATCTTTACGAATCTCCTGTGCCAGAACGACCGGACACAACACATCAACAACCTCGAGAACTGCTTATATTTCTACAGAGTTGAATGCCATTTTGTAATGTGTCATATATAGGATTCTTTTTTTTATTTGGCAGTTTTATCAATTATTTGATTACTCGCATGACGATGAGCTATGGTAAAACACCATGTAAAATTCTGATTATCTTTCTGCATACCTCGTACATCATACTGAAAGGAGGTTGATAGGTCCGTATAGTGTGTGAATGAGTGGTGCAATAGATTACGTCGTGCTTTTGGGAAATTATCGGTAGAAAACGAAGGATGTGAGAAAGGTTGTTACGTCACTGGCACGACGATAAACGAGATGATCTTCAGCGAAATATACTCTATAAGAAACCAACCAAAATCACAAATACAGCAATGCAACTACGCAGGACAAGTGCTGGACTAACACTCATTGAAGAAAGCCCCCAGACGCATGAACCATCAGCGCATGCGTAAATAGGCTATCTGGGCCTAGTAACGTTGCAAGTTTAACATTACAACGCCAATAATTAAGCGTGTCAAGGTGCTGCAAATAGCGCACTTCCGCAAAACGCCATAATATTAACGCCATGTGCACCCGTCGACTGAAAACTGAGGGATCACATATGCCACTTTGCCTTTTTTATCATATCGAAAAGCTTCACAACTTTCATGTTTACTCTTATTTCTCAATTCCTTTTTTATGATACCCTTATTTGAAATCAGTTGTGCAGCTACAGCCTTGCAGCGCAGACGTTTGTAAGTTTCGAAATTTCCTTGTCGTGCATGCGGCCGTGTCTACAAATGTCAGGGGCCGATCAGCTTCAATGACAGGCTGTGTGAACACCGCATTCTACTCCTTTCAAGTACACTGGTAAGAACTCACCTCTGCACTGCAAAGGCTCCGCGTCCCTGATTTCAAATCAACAAGTGTCATTGGCAAAGGAATAAAAAATAAGCTTGAGAGTAATGTATTTAAAACCTTCAATATAAAACGAAACACGGAGAAGCGTCATGCGTATATCATCCATAATTTTGTTTACAGATAAAGAGTTCGTGTTGCCACATTGTGACTTCACGGTGGCATCAATATTTTAGTGTTTTATGAAAATGCGCTGTCTATAACATCTTAACACCTGTGCACTGTTAGGTGTGCAACTGGCAAATGACTCGGATAGCCCGCTTCTGCACGTATTGCTGGGTTTCGTGTTAGTTGGCCGCTTTTTGCAATAAACATTGCGTTTGAAGTCCTGCGCCTCTACTGCGTGGTTGTTCTCCTGCCTTCGCATCTTTCGTTGGCTTACTCTTCCGAATGTTATGAAGCAACTCGCACATCAAGCTGCGTTAGTGATGTCCTGTTTCAAACACCATTGTGACAAATCAGCATCAAGCTCTGGAACTAAGTCGTAGATAGAGAATTCGGGCGAAGTAAGGCGCTAATTACTCGGTTTGGTTGTCTGGCGAGCGCCCGACAAAGCTCAGGAAACACAAAACATCACACTTTCACACTTCAGTGTTTTCTCCGCATGCATTCATGTTCCGTGCAGTACTTCACACGAAGTTTATGGTGATCCTAATCTTGCCCTAATTTTCGACCTTGCTGAAGCTGCCAACTGGATCATTTGTTTGATAGAGCACATTTCATCTGTTGTTTTTGTCCCTTTCTTTTTTCATTAAAGGCTGTACTACAATTCGTTAACTGACTGTGTTCTAAATTATTATGCCGCAAACAGCTGGCTTTTGCTCGTTTTGACTGCTGAGCAATATAGGCAAATGCTTCCATACGAATAGAAGCGTTTCTACATTAACTGGCACCAATCTTCCCCTTTGAACTGTAACTGTTCCTTCACTCGCTTTCACAGTCGTATTGATTGGTATTCCAAAACCCACTTTCCACACCTTTTATTCGTACGTATTGTGTGAAAGGGTATCGTCAGCCAGAATATGTTGAAATATAGTCCTCGACAAACACCGCCGTTGGCTCTGTCACCAACCTAGCTGCTGCATTCGCCTAACTACAGTGAGCTTGAAAGTAGCTTAAAACTAGCGTTTATTTTGAGTCCAACGCCACCTTTCTACGTTTTTTTATTTTTTTATTTATTTATTGCATACTGCCAGCCACCTCTTGGTGGCCAAGGCAGGAGTGATACAAACTTTCATACTTGCAGCCACTTATAACACTATTCTTCACGGCGCAGAAATAAAATCACCACATAACAGGTTTGCGTGGAACATGAATACTCGGGTTACAGGAGCAACACAAGAGCGGTATCAAAAATACAATCCAAATTTTTGTTCCTAACACGAAGTGAAAAAAAATCATAAAAAGAATTAAAATCTGCACATACGACCAGACAGCTTTTACTACAGACAGGCAGTGGCAGCTGATAAGAATGCGTCGGGCGCTGCGATGCTGGTGACGTCATGAGGTAGTTCATTCCAGTCGGAAATTGTTCGTGGAAAGAAGGAATATCGCCGAGAATTTGTTTTTGTAAGTGGCACCAGTATGGTGTTATCATGCTTGTTCCGAGTTTTCCGCGATGTATTGTACTGCATGTAAGTGTTAAAGGCGAGTCCTGAGTGTCCGTTGACTATGTTATAAAGGAATTTTAAGCGATGTAGCTTTCTACGCGACTCCAATGTGGGAAGGGCGGATCTATTACGGAGTTCAGTGACTGAACAGTGTCTACTATACGCGTGGTAAATAAACCGAAGGGATTTATTTTGGACTCGTTCTAGTAAGTATATTTCAGTTTGTGTGTGTGGATCCCATACAACGTCAGCATATTCCAACAATGGGCGTACCAATGTAGTGTAAGCAACTAGTTTTGTTTTGCTGGTGCAGTGCCTCATGCGATGCTTTAAGAACCACAAACGCCGCAGTGCTGCTGATGTTATACTGAACAAGTTTTTTTGTTTTCTGATCCAGTTATTTAACTGTAACGGGTAGGCGAACTATTGCGATGCGTTTAATTGCTAGAGGGTAAAATTAAGAATGCACCGACGATTTACCGGTGATATAATAAACTGCCAAAGAAAGGCAGGTTTACTAAAAATAATTTCAGTCTACATAAACTGCGCGCCGAGAGAACACATCGGCGGCGGCCATAGAGTTAACTCTATTGCAGCGCTGCGCCGACGTCTCGGGGCACAGCTCTACTAACTCTACTACGTGGTGCATAGAGTTATGATCCCTAATCATGGAGGAAGTCTGTATTTCTAATAGAGTTGATTAACTCTATGCTTTCGTGGTTATAGATTTTCCGGTCCAGCATTTACACGCATAGGGTACAAGCGCTGCTGAAGGAGCCACATATATTAGCTATTTGAAAGGAGCCCGCGTAGAAAATAGCGGCAGATTCCCCTCTAAATATTATAGTATGAAGCGAGAGAGAGAGAGATTTGGAATGAAGGAAGGCAGGAAAGTTAACCAGAAAGCAAGTGTCTGGTTTGCTACCCTGCACTGGGGAAGGGGAAACGGGAGACAGAGAAGTAATGAAAAGGGTGTGAGAGAAAAAGAGCGGGACGGAAGCCAAAACACACAAACACGCTAAAACGTCATAAACGTTCGACGAGGCAGGTCGATCACAGAAACTTCAGGAGGGCCTTCGTCGCTTTTGCCGTGCAGCTCGATCTTTTCGGTATTCCAAAATTAATTTTTCGGACAGCGGCTGGTCGTTGATGCATGCAAACACTGCTGACAGGGACTGTTTCTAACAGTTGTACTGATAGCGCTGACACAAAATATGTTCGATGGTTTCGTCAGCACCGCAATGATCACATACAGCACTGTCTGCCCATCCATCCGACAAGCGCCTCCTCTAAAATAGAGGAGGTGCTGATCTGATTATAGTGCATATTCTAGTACACTATACTATGAGTCATGGATGGACCCATGGTAAGCCAAAATATAATTTAGCCACTATAGCCAAAACGAGCCAAACCAATACAGACATTTTAAAATGGCGGCGACCATGCCATCGGCGGACCCGCAAGCCGAACAGATCAAGCAGTTCAAAGACTTTCTCGTCTCGTACAACAAGCTGTCGGAGCTGTGCTTAGCCGACTGCGTGCACGACTTCACGGTGAGGCACGTGAGGGACAAGGAGGAGAAGTGCGCCATGAACTGCATGGAGAAATACATGAAGATGAACCAGCGCATATCGCAGCGCTTCCAGGAGTTCCAAATTCAAACCAACGAAGCGGCGTTGGCGGCGCAAAAAGGGCTGCACTAGCCGTCGCTGCGACTTGGAGAGATGAATGAGACGAGAGAGCGGCATTCCACACCGTGGGCCACGTCCACCTGCGTCGACCTGTGGACGTGCTGCTTTGCTGTGTTACAAAACACGTGTGTGGGCGTGCTTCGTGACAAGGTGCGCATGGAACGTCTGACAAGTTTCCGTATTTCACGGTCCTCTGGCATCGCTTTTAATTTCAAAGCGTAGTTTACTCCATGTATTAGTTTGTAATAAACCGTTATGCACTGTTTGCGAAGACGTCGTCTTTTGTTGCCCGATGTTAACGAGTAGCTGGCGATTTGGAGAAGTTGACATTAGTGCGTATTAATGAGCCCTTATTATCTCGAATATTCAGAGTTCTTAAAAACTCTGATGCGCACGGTAGACAACCTCCTGTGTAACCTAAAACGTTTCACAAATGTACCCAATATCGAAACTTGAAAAACTTGAGACCACAGTCTGGTCATAGCTTAAGCACAATTGCGATATTTGTGCTTTGTTTCAGCCAGCTGTCTAGATTTGGTTAAAATATGCTCAAGTTTGATTGATGCATTGCGGGTATAAGCACTGTCAAGAATTACTATGTTACTACAACACCCCTACAACTGCAACCATACTAAATGATATAAATGCTTATAGCCTACAATATGCCCTCACAATGAATTTGCAGGTTTTAAAGCAATCTAGATGGTGTCACCAGTAATGCAATGATTGGTCAACTCCACTGCCAACAGTCAAAGCAATTATAGTGTGAAGATATTTGAACCAAGAGAATATATTTTTGCCAAGAACGTTCTTTTTGAAAACAGCACTGATTTTTGGATGCCTACATTCTGACCATTCATCCCCCACAGATGAGCATTAAGGTCTCGAGGAGGTGTATACCACCGGGAGGAAGCGATCCGGGAGATTGGCTTATTGTACTCTAAGCCAAAGACAGATGCCTTCTGGTGTGTGCTCTAAGTCTAAGACAGATGCCTTCTGGAGAAAAAACTCAGTATCCTACCTAGAAGGGGCAACCATGTTACTATGGGCTTTTGCACTTCCATTTTTCACCATTTATCCTCCACTAGATGAGATGCAGGATGTTAAGGTGGTGTACAGAGGCAAGAGGTGATTAGGTCCAGGACAAATAGCCACAACAAGAATGAGACTGTGTCACAGAAGAGGTGGCCATTTGACCATGGGCATGGGGAAAATTTTATGTATCCAAAGATACATAGTTGACTACATGCCCTAATGCCTTCAATTCCAATGCAGAACATGCGAGTGTATTAAAAAAGTACAGGCCAAAGATACATAATTAGTGAAGTTCGAAACCTGCTGGGACTCACCTTTACAGCCTGCCACAATGTAATACGAACCACACCAGCCCGTGCCGAAATTGCCGTGTGCTGTTCAGAGCATCGCCCGGGCGAAGGCATGACCGGAGCTGCACTTTTGAAAGCATACTACTCACCACTAGAGGGTAATTTCGGCACACACTGCGTTGTCTGTTTTTGTCTGTATTAATTTGTGGCCAGCTGTATACACGCAGCATTCATTTCAAGGAACGACACATGTGTTAACCAGACTGCATTTGCCACTCCAAAGATCCAACCGAGCTGCAGAAACAGCGATAAATTATGGATGCTGCTGTGGCACGCACATAGAATGGCCTTCCAAAAGGTCAGTGCCACACAATATACTTATACATTGATGAACAATTAACTTCACATACATGACATCATATCTAATGTTTTACGTCCAAAAGCTACGATACAATTATGAGGGGCAGCGCGGAGAAGTGCTCTGGAAAGTTCGACCACTTGGTGTTCTCTCAATACATAAGTCTCGCAATACATAAGTCTCTAGGGTTTGACCTCCATCAAAATACGGCTGCCACGGCTTTGATCGAATCTGCGACCTTCGGGTCAGCAAGTGAGCACTGCAACCGCTACAACACCAGGACTGATATACTTCACATGCAAGCACCGAGTGAAATACAGCAGATGCCTGGTCTCATTCTCGCCAACCGATAACAGATTCCCATCTTGCATGTTAGTGTCCTTTTATACAAGTACAGTACACTCTCAGTAAACAGAAATGTGTTAAACGGAACTGCTGCTTAATGGGAACAACTGCCTCTGATAGGATTGACGGTACTCCAGGTAACCGGAACATACTTTACCGATCCTTCAAGCTCCGTTTCAGAGCCTACTGTACTATATACACAAAACTTGCTTTTATCGCTTTGTCGGATAGCTTTAGACTCTGTATTTGTGCTGCTGAGCCCTGGGTTTTCTGGCAGAGCAACATATATTTTACATTGGCATTCAACACAGCGAACCGACACCAAACAAAGAGTGTGGAAATATATGATTGCACAAGGTAGAAGGAAAAGCACTTGACAGGAAATACGCTGTTGATCGACATTATGTTGTACCAACCGGCCCAGCATTCCAGTTTATCAAACAAAGAGGCAGCATAACTTCCAAAATTAAAAAAAAATGCCAGGCCTGTGCCTTAGGCGCAGTACAGTCACAGCAAAAGCTAGAAGAGCAGCCTCTCAGAGCATTTTCTAAACACTCATTGGGTAACTGCTGCAAGCACACTTGCAGGGTATCCACTGTGGCATTAATAATAACTTCCGAGTAGTAGACCAGCATTGGCTATGCTATTTTTCATAATTCTTCTGAAAAGCATTGTATCCGCTAAACATTTGCAAGGAATTTTGTACCAAGTGTTCATGCAGTAGCTTACGACGATGAGTAATTATACCTGAAGTGGGTATGCACCACAGTTAATAGGTGATCAAGAACAAGCTTTTGTAAAGGGTTGGAGCATTGGATGACACACCCGTTATGCTGTTCGCATTATGTGACACCTTGTTGTTCAAAAACGCTTTATTAGTCAAAGTAACGAGATTCCTTTCCCGACATCGAGCCTGACTAAGGCAAGTTTGCGAACAAGTTTCAATCCCCGGCATGACTCAGTGGTAGAATACTGGGCTAGCACGCAGCCGACCCGTGTTCAAGCCCCACTGCGTCCTTGGTACTAGGTTTTTCAGGGGCAAAGCTCCTTAAGGCGTGGGTCTGTACATCCTCCGATGTATGTAGTAGTAGTAGTAGGTAGCCACCAATGGCACATACCCGCTCTAGAGCGGGTATCTGCCACAGGGGACGCGAGATGGAAGATAGCAGTACACAGGGGATGTGAGATAGTGGAGTGTTCACTGAATGGATGCACATACGAATGCATGGATGAACGCACGGATGGATGGTCGCGCGGACGGACTGACGGAAGTACGGGCGGGCTGAAGGACCCTACGCACCACTCATCATTCACTCCGTGGATATGCTGTGATTTTTTTCTATTTCGCGATAGTGGTTAAGAACAACCAGCGGTGGTGGCGGACAACAACGGCACCTTGTGTGACCATTAATGTCTACTGTGGCAGTATGGAAATCGAAGCACCAGGTACTATTGGCACTTACAGTTGTCACAGAACGAGCGCTAAAAATGAGCGCGCCGCCAAATCCTTGCGACAACGGGCGGTAGAAACGCCGCGAGGTAAAAAGAAAAAAAAAAGAAAGCAAACATCCAAGGCTCCCGGGCGCGCGCTCTCCCCGCAGAAGCATGGCTTCACAGACGAACCTCCTCACCCCACATCGGCGGCCCAGCAAGGCCGCGACTTTTCTAGAACGAAGGAGGCGGGGTCAGACCGAGTGAATCATTCTCCGGAGAGGGCAGTCGAACCGTCTCGTGCCTCTCCCCAGCCTTCGCTGCGCGTCGCGCCGACGAAATGAGGAGAACGTTCTGGAAGGTGGCGCGGAACGTATTTAATCGAGCAGCCGAGACGAGAAAGCAGGAGAAGACGGAAAGTTAGCGCCGGAGCGCGTAGGGATTCCGCCGTGGAGTCGGCGAAGGTTCTGCCCGTAGTGACAGAACAGGAGGAGACGGAAGTGAGCGCCAGAGTGCGTAGAGATTCCGCCGTGTAGTCGGCGAAGTTTTGGTCCGTAGGGACGGCTCGAGCTACAGGCAAGAGCGTGGGTTTACCGCTATCGAGCGAAGACGCGGGCAACAGCTGCGTGTGGGAAGCCGACGGATTTCCGGCGAAGAAGTTTGAAGCTTGGAGAGTGGCCATTTGAGGACGCGAGGTTTCCTGGAAGAGAAACTTCGAGAGCTACGGAACGACAGCAACGCTGGACTTTGAGTGAGTGATTCTCGGAAGAGTATCATTCAGACTTTTGTTCCAAGGACTTTGGACTGAATAGGTTTTCTATCGCTTTAGTCCTTAAGTGTCTTGGTTGTTCAATGCATGCGACTGCATTGTAGTGCGTATTGTTGTCCGTGTCCGTTGTTTCAAGTGTGGCTGATTGTATTGTGTAGTACGTTGATTGATGGGTTTGATTGGTGACATATTGTATGCAACTATTGTGGAGTGTGCATTTTTGTGTATTGTTTTCGATCTGCCATTATTGAGAATATAATTTGTTTGTTTATCAACTCTCGGCTCTGACTTGTTCTTTGGGCCACAGCCGGCGTCCGCTGGCGCGCCAAAAAGGACCACTTCTAAATTGTCCACGCTTTCGTGGTGCGGTTCGGGGGGCCGATACTTCGGCTCTTGGAATTGGCCCGGCGATTGCCTCCCTAATTTACGGGACATGTGTGACAACAGTACTCATCAGACAAGCGATGGCGGAAGAGAAGAGAATCACAAGAGCCAGGCAATAAAATTCAACTGGCTATTTTTTAATGCGAATGATTCCTTAGTCGGGCTATGTCGGAAGCACAGGCGGGCTGACGGACGCTTCGCGCCACTCATTATCATTCACTCCGTGGATATGCTGTGATTTTTTTCTATTTCGCGATAGTGGTTAAGAACATCGGCGGTGGTGACGGACAACTACGGCACCTTGTGTGACCATTATAATATCTACTGGGGCAGTAGGAAAATCGAAGCACCAGGTACTATTGGCAATTACAGTACTCATCAGACAAACGATGACGGAAGAGAAGAGAATCACACGAGACAGGCAATAAACTTCAACTGGCTTTTTTTCAATGCGAATGATTCCTTAGTCCGGCTATGTCGGAAGCACAGGCGGGCTGACGGACGCTTCGCGCCACTCATTATCATTCACTCCGTGGATATGCTGTGATTTTTTTCTATTTCGCGATAGTGGTTAAGAACATCGGCGGTGGTGACGGACAACTACGGCACCTTGTGTGACCATTATAATATCTACTGTGGCAGTAGGAAAATCGAAGCACCAGGTACTATTGGCAATTACAGTACTCATCAGACAAACGATGATGGAAGAGAAGAGAATCACACGAGACAGGCAATAAACGTCAACTGGCTTTTTTTCAATGCGAATGATTCTTTAGTCGGGCTATGTCAGCCATACGGCATTGTCCGCGCGGTGGCAGGTGTTATCTCTCCACTCTCACTCCCTCTCCCATAGCAACAGCTGTGGGCACGTGCTCTCATCTTCTCCGCAAGCAACCGGAACATGTGGTGTGAGAGAGTGTAGGAGAAGGTAGGTGCAGTGCCTCACCACTGCCCTCGCTGTTCGCTCTCTCTCCTCTCGGCACCCCACTTTCC
This sequence comes from Rhipicephalus annulatus, assembly GCA_013436015.1. NCBI lineage: Eukaryota > Metazoa > Arthropoda > Arachnida > Ixodida > Ixodidae > Rhipicephalus > Rhipicephalus annulatus. The sequence continues at coordinate 43,995 of WOVY01012747.1, read as the reverse complement.
CCGTGTGCTCGTGCCTCATTCTCGACCCTTCACTGGCTGGGCACCTCTCAAGAACATCCGGAAATGTGTGCTCGGGACGCCATTGTGAAACGCCGAACCGAGAACGCTTTGTTTTATTTACTTCATAGTATTTTTTAACGATGCACGCTAGCTACTAGAGCTGGAAACGCATACCACGTTTCTTGCGACAGAAAAACGCCACATGCGGCAAATGGCACTATTGGCTGCACGGTGTAAAAACAAAAAAAAATATTCTTCTAATGCTAGGTTCTCACGTGTGAAACGCCATTATGGACGCAATGCATTCGCATTTCCTCAAGATTCCCTTCGAGGAGGTGGGGGCATTTTCTTTAAAAATGACGCACAAGGCAACCATGGCAACACAGCCTGATAAAACGTGAAACAAGTAGTAGTTCAGTGCCTGTCCAGCGTGGTTCCCTTCCATCTATGTTTTCGTGCGACGTTCCCAATGAATCCCCTCCAACTAACGCAATCAGCAGTTTTGTTAAGAATCTAACCTCTTAATATAGCAGGGAGGCAGGAATATTCGTTCCTACGTCAGCAAGCATCATGACCTTGAGCACTTGTTTCTGTTCGAACGCATAGATAGAGCACACACGAGCGGATACGTGGCGGCAGCCGAGCCCATGGTGGCTACTATGCAGCACATCAGCCAACCGCCATGGACGTGGTTATACGGTGAAGGAACTTGGGTGTATCGCATAATTTGTAGAGTAAATGGAAAAACTGATTGTAAATTCCAGGCCACGTGCTGCCCTATAATCTCTGGCTCACGTCTTCCCATGAACTTCAACTACAGATTTGCAGCGCTTTCTGAATGTGCTCAAAATATGTTGCAGGGCCACTTTAAAGGCCAACTCCAGCGATTTTTCGAGGTCAATGAATCTCCACGAAATTCGCTGGGTATGTTCCTTTGCATATTTTCGTCCTTTGTTCCTAAATCACAGGTTGGAGTGATGCACTGACCGTTTGCAAATGAATTTTGAAGATCGCCTCCAAAAGCTCGCCTCACTTGCCAGAATTATTGGCAACACTGTCTGAGTGACGTCATGTTTGGCATGTTAACCAAAGTGACACAGCCGATGGCATCGCTACTTTGGCCGCTACCGTGTTTATTGTTTTCCGCAAGGCGATAGCAACAGTGTTTGGCACGGGTATAGCACGGGAACTCTTTCTTCCTTCCTCTGTGGTGTTTGGCCGGTGCTTCGCTGGACTGGCTTTAACAGTTTTCATGCTCCGTGCCGGCGGAACCAGTATACAGCCTCCAGCTCTACCAAATAGTACGTCACACGCAGACAGGCTTTCGGTTTCCGTATTGCACAATTTTGCTTCTTAAAAATTATTGTCGAATTTCCAAGGCATTTCAGCTATCAGGCTTGTGACAAGAGTGTCTCTGGAACATAGAAACACCATAACCTTGACATGGTAAAAAAATCGCCAGAGTTGGCCTTTAAGTTGGCACAGAGGTGAAAGGCATACACACACACAATGCTAAGCCGTAGCTGTCATGACGAAGACAAGTCCGCCTGTTGAAACGTTAGCTCTCGAGATGTTCTGTATTTTAAGCATCTTTTTTCATTGATTCCCATAAAAGTTTGTCTTGTTCGATTACCAAATAGAATACACTCGGACGTCAATATAACAAACCCAGATATAGCAAAGTATCACTTATGAGAAAGTAAATAAAAAATATTTTGCAATATAATGTTAGAGACATACATTTAAAACGAATTTTCAGATATAACAAACTTATTTCCGTGTAAGATATGCCTTGCGATAATGAGATTTGAGTGTACATCTGACAAAACTGATAAAACTCACCAAAGAAACAAACTTCTTAGTACAGAGTAATCAGGCTACTTACCACAACATACATTGCTCGACACAGCGTTTGAATCGATAGCCAGTGCCTAATTATCAAAAAGCCTCGTTTCTTTTTTCTTCATACAGACGTGACTAAGACATCCTGAAACTACTGGTATGCCAGTTTTCAAAAAGCTCATAAATGTGGGCCTTTGAACACTAACGAGCCACACCTACCAGTCGAAACCGTCATCCGGCAACGCTTCACCTAACGAGACTCAAATCCACAGCCTTGTGTCGAGCTAAAGAGCGACACACAGATGCCGAGGTAACAGCGATGTGTTTAGCGTGATTGCACAGATGTCACCACCGTGCTACAGGCACATTAATCAAGACACGTCAATTTATTTAGTAATACTCTGTAGCAACAACCAGATGCTGATGTCCAACCTCTAAAAGCCTTTAATGTTGTCAGTAGAGCGAACTTGGGCATATTGCTATAGCATAGTGAAACATTCAGCGCAAATAACGACGAGCACGCAGGAAGGAAACGCGTCAGCGCTCTGTGAGTTTACTCGAAGTGCCCTTGGGTTTATTTGCGTTGTGTGCTTCACTATTCAGTGTTGTACCTGCGTCAATCATTTATTAAAGAATATCCCAATGTAAAGTAACAATAGTTTTATCCCCTAAAAAAGTTACGGTCTATATCATGAAGCGAGTATGACAGCGTGCTGGCCACCTCCGGAAACGACCAGCGCTTTTTTGCCAGCGAACTTCCCCGCTACCGCCTTGGGTTCGAAGAAGTCATCGTCACCGCCGTGGCCGAGCTGGCCGTTTGTGCCAGAGCCCCAGGAGTGCGAATGATTCATGCAAGAAAGTATGAGAGTACTTTCATACTTTCTTGCATCGGATACTTTACGCTTATTAATGAACTTCGAAAGCTCTACCAACTCTATTTTGTCTGTTGTACTTGAGGCTTTCAAGCTTTGACACTTCTTAACGAGATTCTTCGTTTCCTGGGATAGCTTGCGAGTGTATTGTCTAACTACCGTACTTTCAACTTCTACTGCACACTCCTTAATGATACTCGTCAGATTATCATTCATTGCGTCAACGCTAAGGCTGGTTTCCTCGATACATGCACATGCATACCCCTTAAAATGGGCGGGGGGGGGGGGGGGTAATAGCCGCCGTGGTTGTTCAGCGAATCGGAACTTGTTATTCGAAGGTAGCAGGTTCGGGTCCTGCCAAAGGCAAGTTATCTTTTCGTCCATTTTTCTTTCTTCACAACTAGATTACAATTACTTCTGATAACATTCCCTATGCTTTCCTTGGCATAATTGTCAGTTCTCTTTAATATTCTGTCAAACAAAGAAATAACGAAGGGAACTTTTTAGCAAAACATGCAAGAACCGATGATTGGTTGCTGTTCCCTTGACTAAGTTTATGCAGCTCGTCTTCTTTCTCGTAATACGCGAATATATATTGCTGTGGCATAAATAAAAACAGTTGCAAATACAGAGCTCTCTATGTCTATTCTAGGCTCGTTCTCATTCCATGCGCTGTGAAACATTGAAATCATGCTACACCAATTATCCCAACACTCAGCCTTAGTGCACTCAATATAACACTATGAAAGCCTTCCTGGTTAGTAACTGCACTGTTTATCTGTGTGCACCAGCCTCTAGCCAGGAAAGAGCACTAGCGCCAAACCTGGGCGTTTATAAGTCAACCAAGTGTATTCACTGAGAACAGAAGCAAGTAGTGCTAGACAACACAAAACTAGACAGTCAGCACCCTGTCTGTCGGTCTACCAATGTCACTTGAATACTGTCTGTTTCCGCATTGATTAACCCTCAGCCTGGTTAGATGAACTCAGGCATTTACCGAGTACCTAATGTTTTCGATGAGCTAGATTTTCTTAACGTGCCGCCTATATCGGAACACACGAGCTCTTCCATACCAAAGTATGTTCACCTGCCATTGCTGCAATAATAACCGCAACACCCGCTCCTTAACTCGTATCGGCGCAACACCGCAGCTGCCAAGTCACTATAGGGATTGTTGGCTACGGTCATATTCCGGCAGGCCTATGGTAACCTTTTCAGAGAACCATGGCAGAGATTAAATCAGCTAGAAGCAGTGTGTGTATGTGTATATATGTGTACATGTGTGTGCATATATGTTTATGTTCGTGTGTGCGCATGTGCTTGTGTGTGTGTATTCAAAACTACTCGTGGAGATATGAGAAAGTGCTTACTCGAGGAATCGCCATGACGATGCCCAGCAGGTGATCTTCTGCCGAAGTGGCACATGGTGTGTTGTGAAGACATAGCTTTTTGGGAGAAGCCAATGAACTCATTAATCCCTCGAGTCTCAACGCACACAAACGGACGCAAGTGGTGTTTTGCTGGTTCATGGGTCTAGTGGCCAAGAAAGAGCATGGTAAAGGACCACCGAGCGGAGCTCTAGCTGGTATGTATTAATGGTAAAAGACTACGCACACAAACACTGACATAAGAGGAGTCAAAAGGCCAAAGCTAATTGCTATGCTGCACACCGAAAAACTTTTATACATCATCGTCTTTTCTTATTCCTTATTTGCAGCGTAAGACATGCCGTGAAGGCACGGCTTTATTTGATGGCTCCACAAGCGCACCAGATTCTAATTACAATGGCAAAGTTATGAATTGCTTGCTTTGCTTGGCAAATGTATAGCACACGAATATTGAACGTATACTTTATGCAAAAATAAATTATGATTAACTGCCCAGTAATGAAATTACTCATTAGTATTGGTCACTATACCTAGATAAACGAAGCCGATGTCTTTCATGGAATGTAATATCGAATTTCATGGAAATCATTCGACAATTTTGCCATTTCCAGGCAGTTGGTCACAATTCGTGCGAACATATGAATAAAAACTCGTCAAAATAAAAAAATGAAAGGGGAGCCTGAAAGTTTTTTTTTGTTAGTCACAACAATTGAACTAACTTTCGAGAGACATGGAAAGCATAGGGGATGTTATTTAAATTAACTATGATGTAAATCTGGAAAACGTGGACGAAAAGAACTTGCAGCTGGCAGGGATCCAACCCGCGGCCTTCAAATAATGCGTACTATGTCCTGCCAAATGAAATACAGAGGAAAGCATCCTCTCGTCCACTTTATGGAATATATATATGCATACAAATCTGGGAGCCTTAGTCAGCGCCGCTGATAGCTACGACGCAGCTAAGGAAAACGTGCTGTGTAAGAGCATAAGACATCCAGTATACCAAAACGAGATTCTCGCTACGAATTAAAGCAGAAATTTATGGTTTAGTTTTTTATGTTAAGGACAAAATAATCAGAACAAATCAATTAGACTCACGAACAGCGACACGTAAGAGTCGTAAATTAGAGGAAGAGACATATAGACCCAGGTTTTGAGATTGGTGTTAGCATATGTGCACAACACTGTAGAAACTCGCATGCCAGCGTAGGCGAAAAACCGTGGAATATAAACACTTCACAATAATATACCGTTTACAGTATAATCGACAACGGCCACCTGTATGTTACCTTGGCTCTTCACCTGCGACAGTAAACTGAGAAAGTTGGGAACGTTTATTTTTGAAGTACGGTAAGAGACCAGCACGAAGAAAACAGGCAAATTAACGTATTTTAAAAAGTACCACGCGCGCTTCAGTGATAAAATAGCTATAGCTACCACGTGGCGCACGCAGATGCAATACAACGAGCGGCACCCAGAAACCTAAATGCTATCAACGAAATGCAAGCGCCCAACATGGCCGCCACCACCAAAAAGCCCAAGTTTCAGACTCTGAGCCTATCAACGCAACGAGTAAGTCGTCAAGTAACTATACAGCGCATGGTGAGCACCTCTATACCTTTGGACAAGATAACATTTCAGAGAACGACGGCTGCGATTAACAAAGCTTGAAACAAGGCAGACCTTCGGGCACCGTTATACTCACGGAAATACTTGCCCCGCCACGGTGATCCAGTGGCTAAGGTACTCGGCTGCTGACCCGCAGGTCACGGGATCGAATCTCGGCTGCGGTGGCTGCATTTCCTATGGAGGCGGAAATGTAGGCCCGTGTACTCAGATTTGGGTGCACGTTAAAGAACCCAAGGTAGTCGAAATTTCCGGAGCCCTCCACTACGGTGTCTCTCATAATCATATGGTTTTTGGGACGTTAAACCCCACATATGAATCAATTACCCACGGAAATACAATTAGAGTCATGCTTACTTAATACATTGCCGATAGCAGCCCGTCGACCTTGAATGCTACGTCAGTGATAATGCCAAATATAGGCAGGAGTGTCACGGGGCGTGTCCGTGCGTATATACGTACTACGTCAGCGCTCCTGGAACGAAAGCAAAATTTCTTAGGATAACAAGCACGTCTAAAAAAATAAATGCGGTCTCACGAATCATACTTGAGCGAGAAGCCACGGCGCTGGTTCATGTGCACTCGTCTAGTACACCAAGTTCCAGCTGCAAAACAAAGAGGGCAAGTTGTCAGCATCTGCAAAGGAAACACGTAAACTGTGGGGAAAATCCCAGCTATATAATGGGCGGGTGAACGAACGCGAGTGAACTTTAAACACCTGCACGCTGCGTTGCAACCCGCGAAAACCACATTACGCACCAGCAACAATACTGGCCTGCAGGTGAGGCACGAGCATTCAGGGTCGGTTCCACCTCCTGTTGACACAGGCCTAACTAAGCTACTTAAGCCAACCGCGAGAGCCTGCTCTGTGCTTCAGGGAGGTAGAACCGTGGTGGCACTATTCAAAAAAACCTGCTCGCTAAAGTTCCACGCAACTTTGAACTTCGGTTGAACAGTGAATCTATAGCGAGCGATGTTCGGTGAACAACGCCCCAACGCCTCGCCGGCCTGTCCTGACAAGGGGCTCACCAATTTGATGCCGAAGCTCGCAGTGGTCCTCCAACATCAGGAGACGTTGTTGGTGGTGTGCAACTCCGTAAGTCCAGCTAAAATCTACACACACACGCGCACACGCGCACACACACACAAAAGGGGGGAGGGGGTTGAAATTCAACTCGTACGTATTACGACTATCGCACGTCTGTGCCTGAAGCAAGCCATTCCACATGGCGCTGACGAACTACCGTCTACATAACACGCCGCACGACCGGAAGCGAATGAAAATTAAAGTCGGGCAGCCCACGTGTAATATTTATAACAGCGAATTTCACATATTCGCACATGCGCTGTTGCAGCCACAACTTGTGGCGCCATTACGTCACGAGATCGTTCTTTGCCGTCTTTTCGACGAGATCCGCGCGTGGCGTACTGCGGAGGAAAGAAATCAAAAGGAAGGTGTACCAAAAATATCGCAGGATATGGCCCACAGGGCGCATGATCTACGGGCTCAAAAAGGGACGGAAGCGCCTAAACAGCAGAGCTGAAGCAGTTGGATCGCTTCCGTGTGGTCGCATTTTCGCGAACACCCTTCGGTCTTGAAATTCAACTCAATAACTTGCATGACTTGCGATTATGTGAAGAACGTGAGCAAATAATGTAGCTAATTATATTTGTAGTCATTGCTCTAACTTTTGGCGTGCCGCCATTTGTTTTTTTATCTGTTGCAATATACCAGTTTCTTTTACTCATACCTCAAGTCCTTCGTTTTGGTACATGGCTACCGCGTTCTGCTGATGTTCCGAAGATCACGGGTTTGATCCCGGCTGTGACGGTAGAATTTAGATGCCTGAATGCGTTAAACACTAAATTTCCAGAGTAGTAAGAGTACGGCCTGCCTCACAATCATATCGGGGTTTGAAATATATATAGATCATGAAGTGAAAGATATATATATATATATATATATATATATATATATATATATATATATATATATATATATATATATATATTGTGTTAAAACACAGAAAAACGAGCCCTTAGGTATACACTTCTTTCCCTTATATATATATATATATATATATATATATATATATATATATATTTATATTTATATATATATATATATATATATATATATATATATATATATATATATATATATTGTAATGTAGATTTAGTTGAGCTCAGGCATGGGTTCATGTGGGGCTTAGTAGAAGGAAGAGAAGAACAAAGGGAGATAAAAACAGCCGGTCTGTTAACGTAACTAAGCTTTTAGTTTATCAAAAAAATTTAGGCACCCCCCCCGCGTCTTTTTTTTCCCAAAATCCCTCTGCCGCGCGATTCATGGCTGATCCCTCGTGGTGGGTTCAGCCAATCCTCTTGAGTCCAACCAACCAACGTGCAGCAAAGGCGTTGTCTCCGAGTCTCATTCATTGCAATGGCGCAGTCGACGAAAAAGTCTCGCGTCCCGGCTTCATCGTTCAGGACACCCGCCAACGTGCAGCCGCGGCAAGCGCACCTTGAAGACGCAGTCAAGGCCTCCTCTGCGGCTCCAGTACACAAATGACAAGGGACGCCATCCGCGAATCCTTGGCCATGGATCCTGCCGCGAGCACCAGGACCACCACGTACTGTCCATGGTGCATCGAGCACATCAACCGACAGCAGCGCCGAGTTCTGGCGTGCCCTCACGCAATTTTCCCACCAGCTCGTCCACTTGGCGTCGTTGAGCCCCGGATTCTGTCTGACCAGGCACTCGGCATGCCTGGCCCGAAAATTATAAATGACAGGTGGCCATCGCCCGCCTTCAGGGTGGTGCCGAGGCGTGGCACAAATACAAGGGCACCAAGCTACTGACCTGGCTGCAATGGAGAGCCAGACTCATCGCTGTTTTCGGCCGAATCTGCGACCTTCGAATAGCGTATCATCGTACGCATTATTTGAAGGTCGCAGGTTCAGATCCTGACAGTGGCAAGTTATTTTTTCGTACACTTTTCATCACATTTACTACTAATAACATCTCCTATACTTTCCTCGGCATGACAGTCGGTCAGTTATCATGAATATTGGCTCGACCATAGGGGTAGTATGAGGCATATTGAGCATATTGTCACGTCGCTCCAGGGGATGTCGACAAGGTCTATTGATGTCCGAGCAACAGGGCTCTAACCAAGCGCGTCGGTTGGGCTTGTTTTCTAGAGCGGGGGTCCACGCGCACTTCTTTCTTCTTCGTGGTGTGAGCCTTCACCTTGGCATACGACCTACTACTAGAAGTAGGTGGCAATATTCCTCCTCAACAAAAAAAAGAAAGAGCATCGTCCCGATGCTGTAAAGTTATTGAAAAAAAAACCAAAACAAAGTAGGTTAAACAATGAAAAAGGGCACCAATAATCAAATGTTAGACGCGATAAGTTCACCAATGATGAGGCAATTGTCAGAGCACAAATAAAAAAAACACAAGAAAAGTGGTCTTTTAGGAACGCGCAAAATAGGGCTTCATGCGCACCACGTGAACTATGTCAGAGGTCGGTTGTTTTCGTTGTGCCCATCGTGACGACGTAGCGTCCGGAACCACTTCGTAGTTTACGTCGCTCACGCAGCGTATTACTTTATACGGACCGAAGTATCTGCTGAGCAACTTTTCGGAGAAGCCACGGCGTCGAACGGGGGTCCAAACCCAAACTTGGTCTCCCGGACTGTAAGATACGTCATTGTGACGCATATTGTAACGTCGTGCATCGACCTGTTGCTGCTGACCAATGTGTAGCCGGGCGAGCTGGCGAGTTTCCTCGGCACGCTCTGCAAATTCTTCTGCGTCAGTTGTTAATCGATCAGCGCCTTCATAAGGAAGCATCGCATCCAGCATCGTCTGAACTTCGCGGCCGTAGAGAAGGCGAAACGGTGTAAATCGGGTTGTTTCTTGAACGGCGGTGTTATAAGCGAACGTCACATAAGGCAAAATGCGATCCCATGTTTTGTGTTGGACGTCGATGTACATGGAGATCATGTTTGTGACTGTCTTATTTAGTCGCTCGGTTAAGCCGTTGCTCTGCACATGGTAAGCAGTCGTCGTTCGATGCCTAGTGTTACTTAGCCGAAAAACTTCATCTGAACGCTGTTCCTCTGTCGGTTATCACTGTAGATGGAGCACCGTGGCGCAGAACAATGTGGCACATGAAGAACTGTGCTACCTAAGAAGCCGTGGCTCGTGGTATCGCCTGTGTCTCAGCATAGCGGGTCAAATAGTCAGTTGCAACAATGACCCATTTGTTGCCGTCGGACGATAAAGGAAATGGGCCGAGAATGTCCATGCCGACTTGGTCAAATGGCTTGTGGGGTGGATCAATTGGCTGAAGTAATCCAGCCGGCTTGCTTGGTGGCGACTTTCGACGCTGGCATTCACGACAGCTTTTAACGTACTGCTTCACGCTTGCTGAAAGTCCGGGCCAGTAGTACGCCTCACTTACTCTGGCGAGCGTTAGCGAGTAACCTAGATGACCAGATGTGGGCTCATCATGGCACGCGGAGAGGACTTCGTCCCGCATGTCCTTCGGAACGACGAGGAGGTAAGCGCGGCTCGTAGAACGGGCGTTCTTTTTGTACAGGACAATACCTAGGAGGCAGAAAGACGTCATAACACGAAATATATGGCGAGGTATAACGGCGCTATGACCCTCCAGATAGTCGATGAGCGGTCGAATCTCTTCATCCTCTCGCTGGCGTCTGCTCAAGTCAGATGTGCTAAGGGCGCCCAGGAAACCGTCATCGTCGTCTTCTTCTTGATTGACTAAAGGTATGGGTGCACGCGACAGCGTATCAGCGTCTTCATGCTTCCGTCCAGACTTATATACGATGGTAACATCAAATTCCTGTAGACGCAAGCTCCATCGGGCCAGTCGTCCAGAGGGATCACGAATGTTTACCAACCAGCAGAGGGCATGGTGGTCCGTCACCACTTTAAATGGACGACTATAGAGGTACGGGCGAAACTTGCTGATCGCCCACACTACTGCAAGACACTCTTTTTTTGTGGTCGTGTAATTCACCTCGGTACGGGGCAGTGAGCGGCTGGCATAGGCAATGACTCGTTCTTTGCCGTGTTGATACTGGACGAGCACTGCGCCGAGGCCGATGTTACTGGCGTCAGTGTGCACCTCTGTGTCAGCATCATCGTCAAAATGCGCAAGAACAGGGGCTGACTGCATCCGCTGTCGTAGCTCGGCAAAAGCAGCCTGTTGTTCGGTAGCCCATACAAACGGTGTGTCGTCGCGTGTAAGGCGAGTCAAGGGTTCCGCTATCTTCGAAAACCCTCTAATAAATCGTCGATAGTAGGCGCACAAGCCCAAAAAGCGCCGAACAGCCTTTTTGTCTGTAGGATGCGGAAACGTGGCTACAGCGGCAAGTTTGTCGGGGTCGGGTCGAACTCCTTTCGCGTTGACTACATGGCCAAGGAATTTGAGCTCTTCATAACCAAAGTGACACTTCTGCGGTTTGAGTGTAAGATCTGCTGATTGAATAGCCTGTAGTACACTCCTGAGGCGATGAAGATGTTGCTGGAAGGTTTCAGAAAAAACGACAACATCATCAAGGTATACGAGACAAGTTTGCCACTTCAGACCAGTAAGCACAGTATCCATCATTCGCTGGAAGGTTGCGGGCGCTGAGCACAAACCAAAAGGAAGGACTCGAAATTCATACAGGCCATCAGGGGTAACAAAAGCCGTTTTCTCGCGATCTCGCTCGTCAACCTCGATCTGCCAGTACCCCCTTTTAAATCCAAAGAGGAAAAATAGTGGGCGTGGCGTAATCTGTCTAACGAGTCGTCGATGCGTGAGAGCGGGTACACGTCTGTTTTAGTCACGCTGTTCAGCTTCCGGTAATCGACGCAAAAACGTAGCGTTCCGTCTTTCTTCTTGACTAGGACGACCGGAGAGGACCACGCACTGTTGGAAGGCTCGATGATGCCGTCGTCAAGCATTTCTCGAACTTGCGTACGAATGGCTTCTCGTTCCTTCGCTGACACACGGTAAGGCTGTTGGTGTACTGGGCGGGCGTCGTCGTAAGTGATGATTCTGTGCCTAGTGATCGAAGTCTGGCGCACCTTAGAGGAAGCAGCGAAGCATGACATGAATTCAAGCAAGAGTTTTCGCAGTGCTGTCTGGTTCTCTGGTGTGAGGTTGGAATTAATGTCGATATTGTTTAGAGACGTATCGGCGGCCTCCACTGCGTCCGACGAGAAGCAGATGGGAACGGTACCTAATTCATCTGCAAACGCTAACGAAGTGCCACGGAAAGGGTGTCGGTGTTCGTTGCTGAAATTTGTAACGAGCAGTTGAGATCGGCCATCACGTAGCTGTATGATACTCCTAGCCACACAAACACCTTGAGTCAGCAAGTGTTCAAAATAACTTTCTGCAATCGCTTCACCATTTCGCAATCCACAGCATGTGACGTCGACAATAACACTGGCTCTTGGAGGAAGCGTTATACTTTCAGCAGAAACACGAAGAATGTCGGCACGTTGTTGGTCGTCCTGCTTGTCGATTGCTCGGTCGGCTGAGAAGGTGATGCGATTCTCTTGAAGGTCAATGACAGCTCCATACTCCTGCAGGAAGTCAACACCAAGAATAACGTCGCGTGAACATTCACGGAGCACAAGGAAACTTGCTACAAAAGTATAACCGCAGACCCTAACTCTGCTCGTGCAGGTTCCAAGCGGAGAGACGGTGTGGCCACCAGCCGTTCGAATCACAGAGCCATGCCAGGGCGTGATTACCTTCTTTAGTAGTCTGGTCATTTTCCCGCTTAGTATAGAATAGTCAGCCCCGGTATCAACTAAAGCAGCTACTGCATAGCCGTCTATCAGCACCGGTATATCCAGAGAAAGCCGCACATATCGCTCAGTCGAATCCACACCCTTTACTGTTAGCGTCGATCGGAGGTCTTCAGCACGTCGACTGCCAGCGACCTCGCCTCCAAAGGTCGCTTGCGTTAGTTTTCCCGGCGGGGACTGGGGGACCGTGCGCCAGCATGGCGCTGTGGCGAAGACGAAAAGCGCCTCGGCGACGGTGAGCGCGGCTGCCGTCCAGAAGGCGGTGGCATGCGCTGTTGAGCCAGGTAATCCTCAATGTCCCGGGGTCGCTGGCCATACCGAGGAGGCGCTGAATATAACGAAAAGCCGCGCAGCCCGAGGCGCCGGTATGGACACTGGCGGTACAAATGGTCCGCTTCACCGCAGTGGAAGCACAAAGGCCAGCGATCAGGAGTGCGCCAAACATCAGATTTCCGAGGCGAAGCACGTCTGTCGTCAAGGTAGTGCTGTGTTGGGGGCTGGCTGGTCCCGACGAAGCAGAAGAAGAAGAAGACGGCCGCCGGAGACGTACGCGGCCGGCGGGGACATCGACCAGCCCGAACCCGCGGGTTGGCGCGTAGCGCCGAAAGAAAAACACACAACCGCACTCCACGGCTACCTAACACACACTCGTTTTATTTTACAGTCGCCTTGAATTCCCGGATGCCAGAGCGGCGCCCCCTGGCATCCTCACATGTCAAATCGAAACCGAAACCCCAGAACACAACAACCATCCCCTCCTCGAAAAAGCACACCTATACACTGTTTATATTTATACATAATCGATACAAAAGTATATACAAGGTATGAACGTTAGAACATATGAAATTCAAAACACGGCACACCGAACTCACACACTACAAGTCATGAAAATGCATCAAAAAATTGTATACGACTCAGTACAATATAGATTTGTAGTTCTACGTCACGTAGTCTTCGAACCGACGCGGCTTCTGCCGCTTCCGCTTAGGGCGGGCCCTTTTGGGTGTAGAATGAGGTGTCTCTGCACCTTGAGTGGAAGATTGTGAAGGCTCTGAACGAGCGTTAAAATTTTGGGTCTCATCAGAGCTCGCAGCATGAGCTTCGGAAGAATTTTGCGGGCCGGAGTCTGGTTCAACGGTCTCAGCCGTATCTGAAGGTTCGAAGTGAACCGTGTGACTTGGTGTACTTGAACCAGCGACACCGACTGGTAACTCCTCCCCCCTTGAAGAATAAATGCCTGTACATGGAGGCCACAGGTAATAATCTGATGCGTAGTTGAAAGGCGTGGACGAAACGTGATGAGGAAGTCTTTTAGGTGTTGAAGGCGAATCCGTATGAAAAATAACAAGGCGCGAAGCATTCCAGATGTTACCATCACTTAAGCGGAAAGAAGTGGGGCTAACCTGGCCCAAGACTTTGTAAGGACCCCGATACTTGGGGCGCTTGCCTGGCACACGAACCTTGACTAGATTGCCAGTGCGAACTTTGGAGTGCCTTGCACCTCGACGGGTGTCGACATACTTTTTCATTGCTTGTTGACAAGAAAAAATCCTGGTGCAGATTTGATCAGGAGAAGACACTGCTATGTTGCGAGGCAAAGAGACTATGTCGAGAGCAACTCGCGGTTGCCTACCGTGGAGAAGTTGAGCAGGAGACTCTCCAGTGGTGCCTTGTGGTGTGAACCTGTACGAAGCTAAACATTCCGTCAAAACTTGCTTGAGGGGACGGTGCTCTAATTGGGCGATCTGGATATGTTCCTTCAGAACGCGATTAAAGCGCTCGATTTGCCCATTTGATTGGGGATAGAAAACTGATGACCTCAAGTGCTGAATTCCTCGTTGTGAAAGAAAAGCCTCGAAATGTTGGGACTGAAACTGTGGACCATTGTCCGTAACTATGGCATCAGGAAAACCTTCCCGGCTAAAGATTGAAGACAGAAACTCAATGATGACCTCAGAAGTAACCGTATGTGTGAAACAAATTTCTGGCCATTTGGAATGGTAGTCGATGAGAGAAACAATGAACCGGGCATTCTGCGGAACATTATGCAAGGGACCGATGATGTCCATGCCGAGTTTCTGCCAAGGCCGATCAGGCCACTCGACTGGCTGCAACGGAGAAAAGCAGGTTTAGCAGACTTGTCAGCTGCCTGACATATATGGCAGTTGTAAACTGCATGCTCGACCTGCTTATCTAAGGCTGGCCACCAGTACCTGTCTCTGAGATTCTGTTTGGTGCGGACAATGCCAGGATGGGCCTCATGGGCAAGCTGTATTAGCTTGTTACGGAAAGAAGCAGGGGGAATCACGCGTTCATCGCGGAAAAGCAAGTCCTCGACACAAGACAGTTCTTGTCGGACTGTGAAGTAAGGCAAGAATTCAGAAGCAAGAGCACCTTTGGAAGGCCATCCTTCAAGTAAATATTTGAGAACTTGAGACAAAGTGGAATCTGCAGCTGTAGCTGCCTGAAGCTCAGCTTTAGTAATGCAGGAAGTAACTAATGAAACAACTTCCTCATCCCACTCTTCAGTAACCGGTATCTGAAGAGGAAGGCGCGACAGTGCATCAGCAACCACGTTAGTAGAACCCTTGCAATATTGAACACTGAAATTATAATACATGAGTTTGGCACACCAACGGGAAATGCGAATGGGGCGGCGGCCTTCGGATCCTGCAGAAAGAAGAGCAACTAGTGCTTGGTGATCGGTACGTAATGTGAAGTGCCGGCCCCACAAGTAAACATGCCATTTCTCACAGGCAAAAAGACAAGCGAGAGCTTCACGCTCTCCTACTGAATATCTGCGTTCAGCAGGGGTCAATGTACGAGATGCAAAAGCAATAGTGATCAGCTGATTATCTCCGAGTTGTTGAAACACTGCTCCTAGTCCAACATCGGACGCATCTGTCGTGATGATGATGGGAAGCTTCTCATTGAAAATAATAACAGCTGGCTTTGAGGCCAGTATTGACTTAACTTGAATGAAGCTCTGCTCAGTTTCAGCTGACCAGTTAAAAGGCTGTGCTTGACGAAGTAGAGTACGCAGTGGTTCAACAACATCAGCATAGTGAGGAACAAACTTGGCATAATAACCAACAAGACCTAAAAAAGATTGCAAGGTTTTAACATCAGTAGGCCGTGGGGCATTGACAATGGCCTGAACTTTAGATTCAACAGGTGTTAAGCTGCGGGAACTGACATTATGTCCTAGAAATTGTAACTCATTCACAGAAAAAATGCACTTGTTATTAAGTTTCATACCACATTCACTGATGCGGTTGAGAACAGTATGCAAATTAGCATCATGCTCTTCGCGAGTACGTCCCCACACTAAAATGTCATCCAAGTAACAAAGGGCGCCATTACAACCCTTAAGAATAATTGACATCATTTTCTGAAACACTGCAGGGGCAGATGCAAGCCCGAAACACACGTGGCGAAACCGAAACAAGCCTTCGTGCGATACAAATGTGGTTAAGTCTCTACTGCACTCAGAAAGTTCAACTTGGTGATAAGCGGACGCGAGGTCCAGCTTGGAGAAACACACCGCTCCGGAGAGCTGATGAAGCAGTTCTTCAATGTGAGGAAGTGGAAACCCGTCTACGACGATTGCCTTGTTTGGTTCTCGTAAGTCGACGCATAGTCGAAGGGATCCATCTTTTTTCTTGACGACGACCAGTGGAGAAACCCAGTCGGAAGCAGAGACAGGCTCGATGATTCCGCTGGCTTGAAGGCGAGACAGTTCCGCAGAGACTTGCTCACGGAGAAGAAGAGGAATGCGGCGCAGCTTGGCACGCACAGGGCACACACCTGGTCGACGCATCACTTTATGCACAAAACCACGCACACAACCCAGTTCACGGGTGAACAGGTGATGGAATTCAGAAGGCGCGTTGGCCGGAAGATCATCTTGGACGTCGACTTGAGCACACGTCATAGACGCACCGAAGATGTTGATGGACAATGCCCTGATGGCATCACGTCCCAAAAGTGAGCTGCCATTGGCTGTTACATAAAAAGTAATGGAAGCAGTGCGACTGCAATAGGAGACCTGAGCTGTAAATTGACCTAAATTATCAATCGTTTCCTTGGAATATGTTTGTAGAACGACGTGTGAAGGCAAAAGCCGAATGTTGGAAAAATGACTATGAAAGTCAGCGGCACTGATTAAAGAGACTGAGGCACCAGTGTCCACGAGAAATGACAAGGGCACATGGCCCACTGAAACTATGATGCTGGGCTCGGGCGTAGTGTGGAGGCCATCCACATTTAAAACAGTGACCGTATTGGTTTGTGCAGTGCTCGAAGGAGCGGACGAAGAAACTGGTTCCGGAAGATTTGCTGGACGGGAATTGCATACGGACTGAAAATGTCCGATTTTTCCGCACGCAAGACAAGTGCGGTTTCTCGCGGGACACTGCGCAAAATTGGCTAAATGCCGAGCCGATCCACAACGAAAGCAATGCGTGGTTGCGCTTGGAGAAGAAAATTGCGAACGCGAATTAGAAGCTCGGTGCTGTTCTTGAAAACCCGAATTTGGCGGAATGGGGTCGCCATATTGTCGGCTTCCTCGCCCCCGCGACGCAGAGAGGTTGCCGTGGAAGGACTGTGCAGGCTGGCGTCCATGTTGGCCGCCGCGCCGAGACGAAGGTGAAGGGCCGCCATGTTGACGCGTCTCGTGAAACGAAGAGCCGCCGCCTTGGCCCCCGGCAGCAGAAAGTTGCTGCACTGAATGCAGAGCGAATTGCTCCAACTGGGAGCGAATAAGCTCGTCCTCTCGCGCAATCGAGAGGGCTTCGGATAATGAAATCGAGGAGCCCTTTTGAAGCATGCGGCAGCGGACGTTTTGCGAGGCTACACCGATGAAAAGCTGATGGCGGATCATATCGTCCTCGAGCGCGCCGAAGCCGCACGACGCGGCGAGCGTTCGAAGAGAAGTAATGAACTCGGCGACTGGCTCACCAGGCAATTGTCACCTTTCTTGGAATTTCACGCGTGCGAGATAATCGCACGAAACATCTTTGAAATGCTCATCGAAAAGAGCAACAGCATCCTTGAAGGCATCGCCCGACGCTGGCGTCGGCGACGCGTTGGTGGCTTCCAAAGTATAGAAAAGCTTTAACCCAGCAGGGCCCAACGCGTTGAGCAGCAGGGCCTTGCGACGCTCGGGCTTGCTGGCCTCCTCCCCGACCGCGTCTGCGTAGGCTTGAAACACCAACTTCCAGTCCGCCCACGGAAGTGGCGGGTCTCCGGGCGAATGAAGAAATAGGGGAGGTGGAATGGGAGACGCCATTTCAAGCAATAAGAATGGAGAGGTGCAGACGAGGAGAAAATGACGCCAGTACACTATTTGAAGATGAAGGCAGAGGCGGCGTAGCTGAATGAAGAAATGAAGCGACGCAGCACGCAGTAGCCACCTTGCAGGGAATAAAGAGCGTCTAGGGTTAGCCGGGTAGGTCCATTAGAAGCAAGAAAAAGAACACGGAGAACGAAACGGGTTCTTACATGTCCTCGTCGCCATTGCTGTGTTGGGGGCTGGCTGGTCCCGACGAAGCAGAAGAAGAAGAAGACGGCCGCCGGAGACGTACGCGGCCGGCGGGGACATCGACCAGCCCGAACACGCGGGTTGGCGCGTAGCGCCGAAAGAAAAGCACACAACCGCACTCCACGGCTACCTAACACACACTCGTTTTATTTTACAGTCGCCTTGAATTCCCGGATGCCAGAGCGGCGCCCCCTGGCATCCTCACATGTCAAATCGAAACCGAAACCCCAGAACACAACAGGTAGTGCGCTGGTTGTTCCGCAAGATGCACAGGGTTGGCGTAAACGAGGGGTGGGGGCGCGCGTGTGTTCTCGTAGTACCGTAGAGGCTGCGCCGACTGAAGTGAAACTGTAGGAGGTGCCTGAACAAACAGCGGGGAAAAGGAAGCTGGGCGCTTCAAGGCTTCCGCATAAGTCGTACGGTGGTAGTCAGCCGGGGCCGGTGTGGCGTTATCCAGACTCACAGGGTCACGCAGGGCATGATGCAGCTCGTCCTTGACGATACTTGCAATAGAACTCACCGTAGGTAGTGGTGGTGTGGCAGCCTTTTGCAGCTCCTCGCGTACTATAGAGCGGATAAGGTCGCGCAGACACTCGGTGTTGTTCCCAAAAGTCGTGAGAACTTGAGCAGTTGACGTGCTCACTTTCCGGTCATACAGGGTGGATCGATGCTGAAGCATCTTTTCCATCGTGACGGCTTCAGACAAAAACTCGGCGACCGTGCTCGGAGGGCTCCGTACAAGGCCAGCGAAAAGCTGCCCCTTAACTCCCCGCATCAGGTGACGCAACTTCTTTTCCTCTGTCATACCTGGATCAGCCCGTCGGAATAGGCGCGTCATATCTTCCACATAGGTCATGACAGTTTTGTTGGGAATCTGGATGCGGGCCTGGATCGCTCGCTCCGCTCGTTCGTGGCGATCAGCACTTCTGTAAGTGTCCAACAGCCGGCGGTGGAATTCGGGCCACGATGTCATCTGTTCCTCGTGACTCATGTACCAGGTACGTGCTCCATCCTCCAAATAGAAGTACACACGCCGTAGTTTGGCCACGTCGTTCCAGTCGTTCAAAGCAGCCACGCGTTCGAAGTCGACCAACCAGTCCTCGACGTCTTCGAGCTCGGTGCCATGAAACGGTGTTGGAACCTGTGGACTTTCGAGGGTGTACCGAGTCACCGGGAGGTTTCCCGTTCCTGTTAAAGTGGTTTGAACGGACGTGCTCATTATACTGGTGTGAACTGTAGGATCAGCTTCGGGTGGCAATCCCCTGATCCTGTGGCTTGTCCGATGAACGGGAGTGTGGACTCGCACTGGGCTTGTGGTGCTGCTTCCATGAGGGGTCTGAAACATCCGTGAGGGGCTACCCAGCACCTCCACCAATTGTCACGTCGCTCCAGGGGATGTCGACAAGGTCTATTGATGTCCGAGCAACAGGGCTCTAACCAAGCGCGTCGGTTGGGCTTGTTTTCTAGAGCGGGGGTCCACGCGCACTTCTTTCTTCTTCGTGGTGTGAGCCTTCACCTTGGCATACGACCCACTACTAGAAGTAGGTGGCAATATTGTGTCGGGTGGAAGAGACGAAGTATGAGAAGGCAGGGTAGTGAATCAGGGTAGGGTGGGGTAAAATGCGACAAAAAATTTAAAATCGTGAATATTTATTTCAATTTCCGTCTTTACAATAAAACATCAATGCAGAAACTTTCCTTTGGGTACAAGGTATGTGCTGCATGCCATGCTGTCACCGTTCGAAACATTACACTAAAAATAAAATAATAAACGCAAAAATGATCCAAATGCTTCGGCTTGCCCCAACCTGCGGGCCAAGACGAGACGCTGCGTGGGGCATAACGAGACAGTGTGAAAAAAACTATTCCTTCAGTTCTTGCAGAACGAACTGCTCGATGTTTTCTCTTGTTAAATGCTTGCATCTGGTTGTAATAATTGGATGCTGGAGATGTTTTAACGTATCTTCTTCACTTCTTTGTGCTGTTTTAATGCAGAACGAACTTCTCAAGCGTTTTATGGCTTTTACTCCGTCCGCCTGGCTTTGTGAGACGATCAATTTAAAGTTGTGCCAAGATTCAAAGTTCCTAGCAATTTTTTAGGCTATTGGGGAAACATCGTTAAAACTCAGTCAAAAGACGTGTTTGTGAACGACTTGACTGGGAAATTCCGCCATTTATATGCGTCTCTTGAGAGCATCCTTGGGAATACAGAAAAAAATGGCAGCATATCCACGGAGTGAATGATGGAGAGTGGGGCGAAGCATTCGTTCGTCCATGTGTCCGTCTGTGTGACCGTCCATGCGTCTGTTTGTGCGCCCGTCCCTGCGTTCTTTCAAGCATCCGCCCCTGCGTCCGTTCATGCGTCCATCCATGCATCTGTTTGTGTGTCCGTTCGTTCATCTATTCAACACTCCAAGTCCCACCATCTCGCATCTTTTTATCATATATTCCCCATATAGAAGCACCGCAATCCAGCGGACGTTCCAAGGACTAAACGAGAGGTGGCACACGCACACTTTCTTACGGCCTGCGCTTTGGGTCCACTTCCCACCTTTAACCACCTCGAGCTCATGGTATATTCTAGTTCACTGTATTCATGGCACTGCGACCAAACGCTCGCTAAACCTTTCGAAAACCAAGGAGGTTACGTCCAGCGAGTATAACGTAGCAACCTTTCCCTGTCAGATAGGGCTCAATTTACATGCCAATGGCTGCTAATGAGAAATGAGAGACAGGAGAATCCAGCTTTTACTTTCTTACGGCTTGCGCTTCGTATCTACTTCTCATTTTTAACCACCTTGAGTTCATTCATGGTATACACAAGTTCATTGTATTCATGGCACTGCGGCTCAACGCTCGCTAAACCTTTCTAAAGCTAAGGAGGTTACACCCAGCGAGTATAATGTAGCATCCCTTTCTTGTCCGATAGTGCTCAATGTGCATGCCAATAACTGCTAATGGGGATCGCAGCGTGCGCGTGGACTAAAAGCCGAATGCTCATGTCTCTCATTCACCATTAGCATCCATTGGCATGTACATTGAGCACTATTTTTTATTGTTAAACAACGCACAGAAGAAATCTCTCACTGGCACCACCTTGGTGGTCAAGTGTTATACCTATTTCGGGTATGTGCCACTGGTGGTTACATACGAGGGACGCCCAAGCCACGCCATAAGGAGCTTCGCCCCTAAAAACCTTAATGCAGCGCGAATGGAGGGAGCCATGTCCTGAACGGCAATCGGTCCTTTTTGATGTCATTTTCCTCCCAAGCTCTACGTGATATTCTCTTGTATGTTCAAACGCTCATAAAAAAGCATTATATTATATTGTCACGTAATACAAGAGGGGGAACGCACACATTGATTTATTGAGGGCGAACTTGTGCCCAAAAAGTAGCTATGTCACAAAGAAGAGTCTGCTAACAGCGTTCCGCCTACGTGTCCCTTTCTGAACGACTACTCCGTCAGTCTTCCCGGCTCGTGCTCGTACACCACAGGCATGCGCTGCTCTGCCCAAGATGCGTGAGTAGGCGCGAGACACAGTAGACGCCCACATAGCGTCTCGTCGGTCGCGAGGCACAGTAGACGCCCACATAGCGTCTCGTTGGTTGCGAGGCACTGTAGACGCACACATAGCGTCTCGTCGGTCGCGAGGCACTACAGACGTCCACATAGCGTCCCGTTGGTCCTCTTCGTAAAATAATTATTAGAAGCAATCTTTGTGGCAATATAATTAGTGTAAGTTAATGATTCAACTATTGAGACACTCTTTAAGGCAATGGGTGCCTTTCTGGCGCGTCTTGCCTCTCTTACATGCCAGAATTTTAAAAAAAAATCTGCTTTGTCGCCGGGCACTAAACGAACTAAACTTCAGGTGTTACGTAGCTGGTAGTCTAGAGTAACAAAGTAAATGCATTCGCTGCTGTACTGACGCAGGAATAGCTTCATGCACCGATCCGAAAATTTGGCCGAGCAGAATTTCACCCCTTTTTGACGGGTCACGAATATATATAGGCACCAGCCGAGTAATATTTATCACGCGAATGCTGTGAGCTATCATGAACTTTTTACATATGCAAAGAAGGAAAAGGACCAGCACTTATCGCTGGAGAATAGCAATAAAGAAAAGTCATTTTTGTTCTAGCTACAGAGGCTGGCAAAGTCAATATGTCACGTTTTGCTCGGTGTCTCATTTTACGCCCACGCACCCTGCCCTATATAGTCTGAAGCTGCCGCCAGGTCTTTCTCGATAGAGCGAATGGTGTGAGGCCGTCATTCTGCTGTGAACATGTAATAGGCTGATGGCGATGCTAAATTTGAAAATAACTTGTCTTCTATTGAAATAAAGATATGCTGTGGGTTAGAATGAAAGACTAAAATTCCATAAACATGAGCAATTGATTCCTTCTGACTAGGCATTAGCAATTGATTCTTTCTGACTAGGCTATAGGAAGTCATTCGGAAGTTGCCCCCTTTTTATGTTATCGTCATCATCATTTTAATCGTCAATATCTTCCAGTTATTACATCAATGATAATTTACGAAGCAGTAGCTGTCATTAAATAAAAAAGTAGTTGGAAACATTATTGAAAGTCTTTCGAATTCTAATAAACATTCCAAACAATTTGTTTTCGTCGGGGCTGCCCTGCGCTGCCTCTGTGTCCTAATGTCCACATAAACACTAAACGCTCTCTTTTTTTGGCAACTCCGCCATAGAGGTTGAGAGCCATTAATAAGGAGAATGCATGTGAACAAACTTTTTGTTATAAATAACCCTGTAACCTCCTGAAGCACATCAAAACACACAAAAAAATGTCAGACTATATGATATGTTCGACTCCTGGCCGATCCCCCCAACTGGGTCACTGCCAATCATCCCAAAAGCATCATCATCAGCATCATCACTTGGCTGCTTCCGGAGGATCCACCCGTCAAACGAGCCACTGCATCGCAGTGCTCAAGCCCGTAGCGCCGCCGTGTGGACACTTCGACGAAGGCTACGACGGGAGGACCCGAAAATGGCGGTGCGGGAATACACACTCACCGGCTTCAGCGATTTCCTCGAGCGGCGACGCGTCGGCTTCGTCGAGCAGTTGCCGCCGAATCGCGTCTGCGCCGTATGCGGCATGGTGCCGAGCCGGTCTCTGACATTGCCCTGCGGTCACACGCTGTGCAGGCTGTGCAGAAGTCAGATCACCGAGCAAGACGGGTGCCCCTTGGATGGAAGGCAGTTCGCCGACGCCGACCTACTTCAGGTGGTCTTCAGTGAGGCCGACCTAGAGCAGCATCGAGTCCTCTGCATCGCCGGAGGTCAGAAATGCGGATTTTCTGGCAAGCTCCGAGATATGAGGCGTCACCTTGCCGAGTGCGTCGGAGGCGGAGTACTGTGCGGAAAGTGCCACAGATCCGTGGATCGAAGCGGTGCGGTGGCTCACTACAAACGGTGTCACCGCGAATTTTACGCTTCGCCGCAAACTACGAACGACGCTCCTGGATCGACAACGGTGGCCGACGATCTCGCGCTTCTCAAGAACGAGCTCGAAACGCTTTGGAACCAGGTCTCGAGTGAGTCGGCCAGCCGTGAAACCATCGCTAACCGCTTCAACACTTTGCTCGACCTGATCTCGTGCATCGAAAGCAACGTGTCACGCGAAGCCGACGTCAAGGACGGAGCTTGCGGCGGCGACTGGGAAGGCGCATCTGCGGGATCCACAACTAAGTCATCGGTCGCTCCAGGTCCCTATCGAGCCGCTGCCAAGCCGGGCGTCTACATCGAAACGTGCAGGTTCGTCGACGTGTACAGTGCGTACAACGCGATGAAGCAGGGCGATGTCAAGCGCAGCATGCTGACCGGCACTTACACTCTGGCCGGTTACACGTTCAAGCTCGCCTGCGAACTGTTCAAGAACGAAAAGAAGGAACTGTGCACGCGCTTCGCTTTCATCCTGCGACAGGGCGACTGGGACGATCACGTGGACTGGCCTTTCCGCAAAAAGGTCACCCTGACCATCGCCCACCCCAGGTACGAAGACAAGGACATCGGCATGCCGATAAGCGTGGATGACAACGCCGCCGCAAAGAAGCCGGTTCCCGCCATTCCGAACACGAGTTCCTGGACGGAGGAACTGTACTGGAAGGACATTGAGGAGCACGGCTACATTGGCAACAAGGCGCTCTACGTTAACGTCCAGTTTGAGTGACCCACCCACGAGGCGTGTTTCGCCGCTGTCGTACCACATAAATGCTCTTTTAAAGCGAATGCCTCACATGCCTCATCAAATGCGGAAATTCACTGATGGCGTTGACGGCAACGTTACTGATGCCTAAAAAGTCTCACGCGATGGCGTCCGCACATGACATCATCACTACGTCATATATACAGATCACGAACTTTATGACGCTATCGTGATGTCACGTGATGATGTCATCACAACACAATCGCTTTGTCGAAGGATGGAGCGATCCCGGAGGCCGCGCAATAACAGGAGAGGCGCAGAAAGCTTGTAATGCCTTTAATCTTTGAGCCCGTGCTAAATACGGAAAGTTGGGAGGATCACAACATCGACTGAGTAGAAGGCTTTTGCCTTCAAGCCATCTTAGGGCGAAGGCATATGTGGCCCTGTAAGCTTTTTCGACGGCTTTGTTGCAGAGTTATTAAAGGCTGCCTTGAGCAATTTTCAATACACGAAAAGATACGTTTTGGTCTTCGGTTGATCAAAGCTCCAATGCAGAGGGGCAGAGTGGAAACTCGCTGACTTTGATCAATCGACAATCCGGACCCTTATAATGAAACGCTATATTAGATTTGATACATCATCTTTACCACCCGATGTGTATGCCTGCAACTTTTTCACGCGTACAGGTGCCCACAAATTACTGCGGAATTCCAGACCGGTGGCCACTCGTCGACGAAGCGCGCCGGTGAGAAAGTACAAAGGTCAGCGCATGCGCGATATACTTTGCAAGAGCCCCAGGACGTCAAATTAGGCGTTGCCTTGATCCAAATGAAAACAATGGAGTTCCCTGCCTTTTCGTAAAGTGGCTGTGCGGGTGTGGCCTGTTAAACGCTCTGTGCGCGCAGTGAAATATATGAACACGCGCGTACGAGTTAATGGGCATTGGCGCCTGTGCAAGCGAAAGGCTCACTGGCTCATTAGTAGCGGAATGTGACCACCCATACTGGATAGCACTTGATCGGTAGCAAAGATCGACAACGCCATACTGCATCTCTACAGGTCAGCAAAGCATGTTAAAGGACATAACTCAAAGCATCAAATAACTAAGAGTAATTCAAGAGTCAGAGGAACATCTAAAGTAATTAGTATAATTAGTGCTACCGAGACACGAAAATTGCATGACAGTTTTATTAAGGCGCGCTAAAGTGGATTAATAGCTAAAAAATGGCAGAATATCCACGGAGTGAATGATGGAGAGTGGGGCGAAGCGTTCGTCCGTCCATGCGTCCGTCTGTGTGGCCGTCCATGCGTCTGCTCGTGCGCCCATCCCTGCGTTCGTTCATGCATCCGCCCTTGCGTCCGTTCATGCGTCCATCCATGCATCTGTCTGTGTGTCCGTTCGTCCATCTTTTCAACACTCCAAGTCCCACCATCTCGCATCTTTTTATCACCCCATATAGAAGCACCGCCATTCAGTGGACATTCCAAGGACTAAACGAGAGGTGGCACACGCACACTTTCTTACGGCTTGCGCTTCGGGTCTACTTCCCACCTTCGACCACCTTGAGCTCATGGTATATACTAGTTCACTGTATTCATGGCACTGCGGCCCAATGCTAGCTAAACCTTTCTAAAACCAAGGAGGTTACGCCCAGCGAGTATAACGTAGCAACCTTTTCCTGTCAGATAGTGCTCAATGTACATGCCAGTGGTTGCTAATGTGAAATGAGAGACAGGAGTATTCAGCCTTTAATTTCTTACGGCTTGCGCTTCGTATCTGCTTCCCCCCTTTAACCACTTCGAATTCATTCATGGTATATACTAGTTCATTTTATTCATGGCCCTGCGGCTCAACAGTCGCTAAACCTTTCTAAAACTAAGGAGGTTACACCCAGTTAGTATAATGTAGCAACCCTTTCTGGTCCGATAGTGTTCAATGTACATGCCAATGGCTGCTAATGGGGATCGCAGCGTGCGCGTTGACCAAAAGCCGAATGCTCCTGTCTCTCATTCCCCATTAGCAGCCATTGGCTTGTACATTGAGCACTATTTTTATTGTTAAACAACGCACAGAAAAAATCTCTCACCGGCACCACCTTGGAGGTCAAATGTTATACCTATTTTGGGTATGTGCCACTTGTGGTTACGTACTACGAGGGACGCACAAGCCACGCCATAAGGAGCTTCGCCCCTATAAATTGGGGGAATCTCAAGCTTCTTGAACGCGTTAGCGTTACGATGACCCTATAGTACGTACTTCACTTAGGACATACTTTTTGTTGTATGTTCTCACTCTAGAAGCTTAAATTGTGGATTACTACAATGCAGTCGATAAATCTGAAAGTAGCTTGTGTCAGGGGCGCTTTCGCACTGACTGCACTTTGTGTAATAGGTAGCATGCTTTAAACTACGAGCTAATATGCGCGTGAAATGATTTCGAACTTGCTGTGTACCCGCCACGTGGTCTTGATGGAACACGCATGGTAACGCATGTGCCTTTCGTAATAGGTGGCCGGTTTTAAACCACAAAGTCGTTATGATAATCACACGTTCAGACGCCGAATCGCTCGTACCACGCGACGTTCCCGATATAAAAGATGTTGTATTGCGAAGCCTGTACACAGGACGCGCGTGTTTGTGAAGTATATTTTTTAGGGCGAAGCTCTTTAAAGCGTGGGTCTGTACATTTTTCGATGTCGTGCCACAGGGCATGCCAGGTGGTGGTACTTGGAGTGTTCACTAGATGGATGCACGGACGAACGCGTAAACGGACGGACAGAAAGTCTAGCAGACGGACGGATGGACGGACGCGCGGAGCCGGTATGTGCCACAGGGGATGCGAGATGACGGTACTTGGAGTGTTCACTAGATGGACGCACGGACGGACGCGCGGACATACTAGAAGACGGACGGACAGATGGACGGACGCGCGGGCATACGGACGGATGGACAGCCTCACGGATGGATGCACGGACAGACGGACGGACGCATGGATGGGCACACGGACGGACGGAAGCAATAACGTAAGGATGGACTGACGGACGCTTCGCCCCACTCATCATCATTCACTCCGTGGATATGCTGTGTTTTTTTTCACTGCATTTTCAACCAAAGGAAACTATTTTCATTGTATCTTCAAGCGGAAGTTGCTTGTCATCCAAACAGTCGAGGTTCGATCACCACTCGGACCTGGAGATCTTTATCTTTTTATTTTGTTTTCGCATTTCTCCATTATTCGGTCACGGACAAGATGATGATTTTTGCTGACAAACAACGACGCCCACGGCCACACCGACGCCTTAATTTCTGAAAAACGAGTTTTTTAAAGCTGTCTCGTTCAACATGAGAGACGGCGCTTGGCAGCGGCACGTGCAACCGCGGCTCATAATCCCGACTGCCTTGCCCATCTATTCAGAAAAAAAAAATGGTTTTCACAGTCAGATCATAGGTGAATGCGCAACTTCAATCTTCGAGTTTCAAACTTCAATTTTTCGATGTCTCGAGGCTTCATTCAATTTGGAAGAAATATATTTTCTGGAGAATTCCAACCAGCAAGGTGCTTCGATATAATACTGATTTTTTCTGTTTTTTTTTCTACGGTTCCTGGTGTACTGAGAATAAATGTTTTGACATCGACCGAAGACTCTCATACGGACGCTCCGACATGAAAACCTTGCACTCAATTTCAGCTCAGGGCTCAATGGATGTTGAGACTAACTTTAAGACACTGTCTTTTGCCATTGCAGTATTCACTCTGCTTCCGGCAGCCGAGCTGAGTGGATCGTAAGACCATGTGCTCCCAAGCAGTGGCGGTAGCAGCCAGTATGGGTCGCGGAAACAGGCGCACGCACGATAAAGAATATCAGATTATTTCGCCTCCGCTGCCGAGAGGAAAGCTTGTTAATAACACCGTGTTTTTACACGAGGATGTCAGAGCCAGGTCTCACAAAGCCAAAAATTTTCGGGACGCATTGACACCGACGGTCCTGCTGCTTGATGTAGTAAGCTTCGGCGCGCCTCAGATAAACCACTTGTGGGCGGTGACCTTCAACGACGCGGCACCTTCGAAACACCTACTCAGCACGAAGGAGCTCCAGGCGAAAGGGCGGTGCTGCGTCATCGTCGACCCGCAGGACCAGCAGGTGGAGCTCAAGCTGCAATGGCTGCTGTGAGTGAAGAGGGTGTGCAGGCTTCACTGGCAGCATTTGGCAAGATGGTGAAAGTCAGCCGTGAGTGGGGGCACGTTCCGGACATCGCAGAAAAGTGCTCGACCACCAGGACAGTGTTGCTAAAATTGAGGAACGGCCTTGAGGTCGAAGACCTCCCACACCAGATCTGCGAGAACGGGGAGCTGCCCTCGACGAGAACTACTGCAACGGCTCCCGGCCACGACACCATGCTTAACGAGAGCTGTGTCACGGCGGATGACAACCAGCCCGCTAATTGAGCGTGGCGAGCGGCGGTCCATTTGTTTTTCCGATAGTACGATTGTGAGACCTGTGACCCAGCCGCCTTCTCACATCAAGAGAGGGACACGTTGGCGCCATAGGTAAGGTGCGGTGGTCATGCCTATGTCAAAAACGTCGAGCTGGGCGGGTTACTAGTTTTACTATATGTTCGTCATGTAACAAAATGCAAGTCCTGTAATTATTCTAAATAAACGGCAAGTATTCTTCAGTATCTTCAAGCTGCCTCGACAACATCTTTACGAATCTCCTGTGCCAAAACGACCGGACATAACACTTCAACAACCTCTAGAACTGCTGATATATCTACAGAGTTGAATACCGTTTTGTAATCTGACATATATAATATTCTTTTTTATTTGGCAGTTTTATCAATTATTAGATTACTCGCATGACGGTGATCTATGGTAAAACACGATGTAAAATTCTGATTATCTTTCTGAATATCTCGTACCTCATGCTGAAAAGAGGTTGATAGGTCCGTATATTGTGTGGATGAATGGTGCAATAGATCGCGTCGTGCGTTTGAGAAGTTATCGGTCGAACACGAAAGATGAGAGGAATGTTGTTACGTCACTGGCATGACGATAAACTAGATCATCTTTAGCGAAATATACTTTAAACGAAACCAACCAAAAGCACAAACACAGCAATGGAACCCCATAGGACAAGTGTTGGACTAACACTCATTGAAGAAAGCCCCCAGACGCATGAACAATCAGCGCATGCGTAAATAGCCTATCTGAGCCTAGTAACGTTGCAAGTTTAACATTACAACGCCAAGAATTAAGCGTGTCAAGGTGCTGCAAATAGCGCACTTCCGCAAAACGCCATAATATTAACGCCATGTGCACCCGTCGACTCAAAACTGAAGAATCACAAATGTCACTTTGCCTTTTTTACCATTTCAAAAAGCTTCGCTACTTTCATGTTTACTCTTATTTCTCAATTCTTTTTTTTTAAGATACCCTGATTCGAAATCAGTGGTGCAGCTACAGCCTTGCAGCGCGGACGTATGTAAGTTTCGAAATTTTCTTGTCGTGCATGCGGCCATGTCTACAAATGTCAGGGGCCGATCAGCTTCAATGACAGGCTATGTGAACACCGCATTCTACTCCCTACAGGTACACAGGTGGGAACTCACCTCTGCGCAGCAAAGGCTCCACGTTCCTGATTTCAAATCAATAAGTGTCATTGGCAAAGGAATAAAAAATAAGCTTGAGAGTAATGTATTTAAAACCTTCAATATAAAAAGAAGCATGGCAAAGCGTCATGCGTATGTCATCATGCAGTTTTCTTTACAAATAAAGAGTTCTCGTTGCCACATTGTGACTTCACGGTGGCATCAATATTTTAGTGTTTTATGAAAATGAGCTGTCTGTAACATCTTAACACCTGTGCACTGTTAGGTGTGCAACTGGGAAATGATTCGGATAGCCCGCTTCTGCACGTGTTGCTGGGTTTCGTGTTAGTTGGCTTTTTGCAATAAACATTGCGTTTGAAGTCCTGCGCCTCTACTGTGTGGTTGTTCTCCTGCCTTTGCGTCTTTCGTTGGCTGACTCTTCCGAATGTTATGAAGCAACTCGCACATCAAGCTGCGTTAGTGATGTCCTGTATCAAACACCATTTTGACAAATCAGCATCAAGGTGTGAAACTAAGTCGGAGATAGAGAATTCGGGCGAAGTAAGGCGCAAATTACTCGGTTTGGTTGTCTGGCGAGTGCGTGACAAAGCTTAGGAAACGCAAAACATCACGCTTCCACTCTTGAGTGTTTTCTCCGCATGCATTCATGCGCTGCGCAGTACTTGACACGAAGTTTATGGTGATCCTAATCTTGCCCAATTTTCGACCTTGCTGAACTTGCCAACTGCGACCTTGCCAACTGGATCATTTGTTTGATAGAGCATATTACATCTGTTGTTTTTGTCTATTTCTTTTTTCATTAAAGGCTGTGCCACAATTCCTTAACTGACTGTTTTCTAAATAATCATGCCGCAAACAGCTGGCTCTTGCTCGTTTAGACTGCTGAGCAATATAAGCAATTGCTTCCATACGAATAGAAGCGCTTCTACATTAACTAGCACCAATCTTCCCCTTTGAACTGTAACTGTTCCTTCACTTGCTTTCACAGTCGTATTGATTGGCATTCCAAAACCCACTTTCCACACCTTTTATTCGTACGTATTGTGTGAAAGGGTATCATCAGCCAGAATATGTTGAAATATAGTCCTCGCCAAACACCGCCGTTGGCGCTATCACCAACCTAGCTGCTGTATTCGCTTAACTACGGTGAGCTTCAAAGCACCTTAAAATTAACGTTTACTTTGAGCCAAACGCCACCTTTCCACGTTACTACCGAACAAGTTTTTTTTTTCTGATCCAGTTATTTAACTGTAACCGGTAGGCCAATCTATTGCGATGCGTTTAATTGCTAGAGGGTAAAATTAAGAATGCACCGACGATTTACCGGTGATATAATAAAGTGCCAAAGAAAGGCAGGTTTACTAAAGATAATTTCAGTCTACAATATAGTCAACTCTATTGCGGCGGCGCGCCGACGTCTCGGCGCACAGCTCAACTACCTCTACTACTACGTGGCGCATAGAGTTATGATCCCTAATCATGGAGGAAGTCCGTATTCCTAATAGAGTTGATTAACTCTATGCTTTCGTGGTTATAGATTTTCCTGCCCAGCTTTTACACGCATAGGGTACAAGCCACGGAGGAAGGAAAAGGTGGGTACAAGCGGTGCTGAAGGAGCCACATATATTAGCTATTTGAATGGAGCCCGCGTAGAAAATAGCGCCAGATTCCACTCTAAATATTATAGTATGAAGCGGGAGAGAGAGAGAGGTTCGGAAGGAAGAAAGGCAGGGAAGTTAACCAGAAAGCAAGTGTCTGGTTTGCTACCCTGCACTGGGGAAGGGGAAACGGGATACAGAAAAGTAATGAAAAGGGTGTGAGTTAAAAAAAAACGGGACGGAAGCCAAAACACACAAACACGCTAAAACGTCATAAACGTTCGACGAGGCAGGTCGATCACAGAAACTTCACGAGGGCCTTCGTCGCTTTTGCCGTGAAGCTCGATCTTTTCGGTATTCCAAAATTAATTTTTCGGACAGCGGCTGGTCGTTGATGCATGCAAACACTGCTGACAGGGACTGTTTCTAACAGTTGTACTGATAGCGCTGACACAAAATATGTTCGATG
Source organism: Rhipicephalus annulatus (assembly GCA_013436015.1). Lineage (NCBI taxonomy): Eukaryota > Metazoa > Arthropoda > Arachnida > Ixodida > Ixodidae > Rhipicephalus > Rhipicephalus annulatus. Next base: position 12,037 of record WOVY01012747.1, on the reverse strand, counting down.
GTTTCGTCAGCACCGCAATGATCACATACAGCACTGTCTGCCCATCCATCCGACAAGCGCCTCCTCTAAAATAGAGGAGGTGCTGATCTGATTATAGTGCATATTCTAGTACACTATACTATGAGTCATGGATGGACCCATGGTAAGCCAAAATATCATTTAGCCACTGTAGCCAAAACGAGCCAAGCCAATACAGACATTGTAAAATGGCGGCGACCGTGCCATCGGCGGACCCGCAAGCCGAACAGATCAAGCAGTTCAAAGACTTTCTCGTCTCGTACAACAAGCTATCGGAGCTGTGCTTCGCCGACTGCGTGCACGACTTCACGGTGAGGCACGTGAGGGATAAGGAGGAGAAGTGCGCCATGAACTGCATGGAGAAATACATGAAGATGAACCAGCGCATATCGCAGCGCTTCCAGGAGTTCCAAATTCAAACCAACGAAGCGGCGTTGGCGGCGCAAAAAGGGCTGCACTAGCCGTCGCTGCGTCTTGGAGAGATGAATGCGACGAGGAGAGCGGCATTCCTCACCTTGGGCCACGTCCACCTGCGTCGACCTGTGGACGTGCTGCTTTGCTGTGTTACAAAACACGTGTGTGGGCGTGCTTCGTGACAAGGTGCGCATGGAACGTCTGACAAGTTTCCGTATTTCACGGTCCTCTGGCATCGCTTTTAATTTCAAAGCGTAGTTTACTCCATGTATTAGTTTGTAATAAACCGTTACGCACTGTTTGCGAAGACGTCGTCTTTTGTTGCCCGATGTTAACAAGTAGCTGGCGATTTGGCGAAGTTGACATTAGTGCTTATTAATTAGCCCTTATTATCACGAATATTCGGAGCTCTTAAAAACTCTGCTGCGCACGGTAGACAGCCTCCTGTTTAACCTAAAACGTTTCACAAATGTACCCAATAGCGAAACTTGAAAAAACTTCAGACCACAGTTTGGTCATAGCTTAAGCACAATTGCGATATTTGTGCTTTGTTTCAGCCAGCTGTCTAGATTTGGTTAAAATGTGCTCAAATTTGATTGATGCATTGCTTGTTTAAGCACTGTCAAGAATTACTATGTTACTACAACACCCCTGCAACTGCAATCATAATTAAATGATAAAAATGCTTATAGCCTACAATATGCCCTCCCAATGAATTTGCAGGTTTTAAAGCAATCTAGATGGTGTCACCAGTAATGCAATGATTGGTCAACTCCACTGCCAACAGTCAAAGCAATTATAGTGTGAAGATATTTGAACCAAGAGAACATATCTTTGCCAAGAACATTCTCTTTGAAAACAGCACTGATTTTTGGATACCTACATTCTGACCAGTCATCCCCCACAGATGAGCAATAAGATGTCGAGGAGGTGTATACCACCCGGAGGAAGCGATCTGGGAGATTGGATTATTGTGCTCTAAGCCCAAGACAGATGCCTTCTGGAGAAAAAACTCAGTATCCAACCTTGAAGGGGCAACCATGTTACTATGGGCTTTTGCACTTCCATTTTTCACCATTTATCCTCCACTAGATGAGATGCAGGATGTTAAGGTGGTGTACAGAGGCAAGAGGTGATTAGGTCCACGACAAATAGCCACAACAAGAATGAGACTGTCACAGAAGGGGTGGCCATTTGACCATGGGCATTGGGAAAATTTTACTTATGTATCCAAAGATACATAGTTGACTACATGCCCTAATGTCTTCAATTCCGATGCAGTACATGCGAGTGTATCCAGAAAGTACAGGCCAAAGATACATATTTAGTGAAGTACGAAACCTGCTGGGACTCGCCTGTACAGCCTGCCACGATGTAATACGAACCACACCAGCCCGTGCCGAAATTGCTGTGTGCTGTTCAGAGCATCGCCCAAGCGAATGCATGACCGGAGCTGCACTTTTGAAAGCATACTACTCACCACTAGAGGGCGATTTTGACACACACTGCATTGTCTGTTTTTGTCTGTATTATTTTGTGGCCAGCTGTATACACGCAGCATTCATTTCAAGGCACGACACATGTGTTGACCAGACTGCATTTGCCACTCCAAAGATCCAACCGAGCCGCAGAAACAGCGATAAATAATGGATGCTGCTGTGGCACGCATTTAGAATGGCCTTCCAAAAGGTCAATGCCACACAATATACTTACACATTGATGGACAATGAACTTCACATACATGACTATCTAATGTTTTACGTCCAAAAGCTATGATACGATAATGAGGGGCAGCGCGGAGAAGTGCTCTGGAAATTTCGACCACTTGGTGTTCTCTCACGCGAGCCGACGGCTCGCTATACATGGGTCTCTAGGGTTTCGCCTCCATCAAAATACGGCTGCCACGGCTTCGATCGAATCTGTGACCTTCGGGTCAGCAAGTGAGCACTGCAACCGCTACAACACCAGGACCGGTATACTTCACATGCAGGCACCGAGTAAAATTCAGCAGATGCCTGGTCTCAATCTCGCCAACCGATTAACAGATTTCCATCTCGCATGCTATTGTCCTTTTATAAAAGTACAGTACACTCTCAGTAAACGGAAATGTGTTAAACGGAACTGCTGCTTAATTGGAACAACTGCCTCTGATAGGATTGACGGTACTCTAGGTAATCAGAACATACTTTACTGGTCCCTTCAAGTTTCGTTTCAGAGCCTACTGTACTGTATACACAAATCTTGCTTTTATCGCTTTGTCGGATAGCTTTCCACTCTGTATTCGTGCTGCTGAGGCTCGGGTTTTCTGGCAGAGCAACATATATTTTACATTGGCATTCGACACAGCCAACCGAAACCAAACAGAGTGTGGAAATATATGAGCGCACAAGGTAAAAGGAAAAGCACTTGACAGGAAAGACGCTCTTGTTCCACATCATGTTGTACCAACTGGCCTAGCATTCCACTTTATCAAACAAAGAGGCAGCATAACTTCCCAAATAAAAAAAAAATGCCAGGCCTGTGCTGTAGGCACAGTACAGTTACAGCAAAAGCTAGAAGAGCGGCCTCTCAGCATTTTCTAAACACTCATTGGGTAACTGCTGCAAGCACACTTGCTGGGTATCCACTGTGGCATTAATAATAACTTCCGAGTAGTGGACCAGCATTCGCTATGCTATTTTTCATAATTCTTCTAAAAAGCGTTGTATCCGCTAAACATTTGCAAGGAATTTTGTACCAATTGTTCACGCAGTAGCTGACAACGATGAGAAATCATGCCTGAAGTGGGTATGCGCCACAGTTAATAGGTGATCAAGAACAAGCTTTTGTAAAGGGTTGGAGCATTGGATGACACACCCGTTATGCTGTTCGCATTATGTGACACCTTGCTGTTCAAAAACGCTTTATTAGTCAAAGTAACGAGATTCCTTTCCCGACGTCAAGCCTGACTAAGGCAAGTTTGCGAACAAGTTTCAATCACCGGCATGGCTCAGTGGTAGAATACTGGGCTGGCACGCAGCCGACCCGGGTTCGAGCCTCACTGCGTCCTTGGTACTAAGTTTTCAGAGGCAAAGCTTCTTAAGGCATGGGTCTGTACATCCTCCGATGTATGTAGTAGTAGTAGGTAGCCACCAGTGACACATACCCGCTCTAGAGCGGGTATCTGCCACAGGGGATGGAGATGGGAGATAGCGGTACACAGGGGATGTGAGATAGTGGAGTGTTCTCTGAATGAATGCACAGACGAATGCATGGATGGACGCACGGATGGTCGCGCGAACCGACTGACGAAAGCACGAGCGGGCTGAAGGACGCTTCGCGCCACTCATCATTCACTCCGTGGATATGCTGTGATTTTTTTCTATTTCGCGATAGTGGTTGAGAACACCAGCGGTGGTGGGGGACAACTACGGCACCGTGTGTGACCATTAATGTCTACTGTGGCAGTAGGGAAATCGAAGCACCAGGTACTATTGGCACTACAGTACTCAGTACTCATCAGACAAATGATGATGGAAGAGAAGAAAATCACACGAGACAGGCAATAAACTTCAACTGGCTTTTTTTCTTTATGCGAATGATTTCTTAGTCGGGCTATGTCAGGCATACGGCGTTGTCCGCGCGGCTACAGGTGTTATCTCTCCGTTCTCACTCCCTCTCCCATAGCAACAGCTGTGGGCACGTGCTCTTATCTTCTCCGCAAGCAACCGGAGTGCGTGGTGTGAGAGAGTGTAAGAGAAGGTAGGTGCAGTGCCTCACCACTCCCCTCGCTGTTCACCTCTCTCTCCTCTCGGCACCCCACTTTCCGTCTACTCGTGCCTCATTCTTGACCCTTCACTGGCTGGGCACCTCTTAAGAACCTCAGAAAATGTGCTCTCGGGACGCCATTGTGAAACGCCGAACCAAAAATGCTTTGTTTTATTTACTTCATAGTATTTTTTAACCGTGCAGGCTAGCTACTATATCTGGAAACGCATACCGTATTCCTCGCTACAGAAAAACGTTGTATGCAGCAAACGGCACTATTGGCTGCACGGTGTAAAAAAAAAATAAAACATTTTTCTAATATTGGGTTCACACGTGAGAAAAGCCATAATGAACGCAATGCATTCGCATTTCCTTAATATTCCCTTCGGGGAGGTGGGGGCATTTTTTTAATGACACACAAAGCAACCACGGCAACACAGCCTGATAAAACGTGAAACAAGTAGTAGTTCAGTGCCTGTCCAGTGTGGTTCCCTTCCATCTATGTTTTTTGTGCGACGTTCCCAATGAATCCCCTCCAACTAACGCAATCAGCAGTTTTGTTAAGAATCTAACCTCTTAATATAGCAGGGAGGCAGGAATATTCGTCCCTACGTCAGCAAGCATCATGACATTGAGCACTTGTTTCTGTTCGAACGCATAGATAAAGCACACACGAGCGGATACGTGGCGGCAGCCCAGCCCATGGTGGCCACTATGCAGCACATCAGCCAACCGCCATGGACGTGGTTATACGGTGAAGGAACTTGGGTGTATCGCATAATTTGTAGAGTAAACGGAAGAACTGAGTGTAAATTCCAGGCCACGTGCTGCCCTATAATCTCTGGCTCGCGTCTTCCCATGAAGCTCAATTACAGATTTGCAGCATTTTTTGATCGTGCTCAAAAAGTGTTGCAGGGCCACTTTAAAGGCCAACTCTGGCGATTTTTTGAGGTCCATGAATCCCCATGAAATTCGCTGGGTATGTTCCTTTGCATATTTTCGTCCTTTATACCCAAATTACAGGTTCGACTGATGCACTGATCGTTTGCAAATTAATATTGAAGATTGCCTCAAAAAGCTTGCCTCACTTGCCAGAATTATTGGCAACACTGTCTGTGTGACATGTTTGTCATGTTAACGGAAGTGATGCAGCCAATAGCATCGCTACTTTGGCCTCTACAGTGTTTATTGTGCTTTCCACAAGGCGATGGCGGCAGTGTTTGGCACGGGTATAGCACGGGAATTCTTTCTACTTTCCTCTGTGGTGTTTGGCCGGTGCTTCGCTGGACTGGCTTTCACAGTTTTCATGCTCCGCGCCGGCCGAACCAGGATACGGCCTCCGGCTCTACCAAATAGCACGTCACACGCCGACAGGGTTTGGGTTTCGGTATTGCACATTTTTGCTTATTAAAAATTATTTTCGAATTTCCTGAGCATTTCAGCTATTGGGCTTGTAACAAGAGTGCCTCTGAAACAAAGAAAGACCATAACCTTGACATGGTAAAAAAATTCGCTGGAGTTGGCCTTTAAGTTGGCACAGAGGGAAAAGGCATACACACACACAATGATAAGAAAAGCCGTAGCTGTCATGACGAATACAAGTCCACCTGTTGAAACTTTAGCTCTCGAGATGTTCTGTATTTAAGCATCTTTTTTTTTTCATTGATTCCCATAAACACTTGTCTTGTTCGATTACCAAATAGAATACACTCGAACCTCAATATAACAAACCCAGATATAGCAAAATATCACTTATGAGAAAGTAAATGAAAAATATCCTTGCAATATAGTGTTAGAGACATACATTTATAACGAATTTTCGGTTATAACAAACATTTCCGTGTAAGATATACCTTGCGATAATGACATTTGAGTGTACATCTGGCAAAACTGATAAAACTCACCAAAGAAACAAACTTCTTAGTACAGAGTAATCAGGCTATTTACCGCAATATACATTGCTCAACGCAGTGTTTGAATCCATGGCCAGTGCCTAATTATCAAAAAGCCTCTTTTTTTTTTCTCCATACAGACGTGACTAAGACATCCTGAAACTACTGGTATGCCAGTTTTCAAACTCTGCTCATAAATGTGGGCCTTTGAACACTAACGAGCCAGACCTACCAGTCAAAAACCGTCATCCAGCAACGCTTCACCCAACGAGACTCAAATCCACAGCCTTGTGTCGAGTGAAAGAGCGACACACAGATGCCGAGGTAACAGCGATGTGTTTAGCGTGATTCCACAGATGTCACCACCGTGCTAAAGGCACATTAATCAAAGCACGTCAATTTATTTAGTAATACTCTGTAGCAACAACCAGATGCTGATGTCCAACCTCTTGAAGCCTTTAATGTTTGTCAGTAGAATGAACTTGGGCGTGTTGGTATAGCATAGTGAAACATTCAGCACAAATAACGACGAGCACGCAGGAAGGAAATGCGTCAGCCCTCTGTGTGTTGTTTACTCGAAGTGCCTTGTCTTATTTGCGTTGTGTGCTTCACTATTCAGTGTTGTGCCTGCGTCAATCATTTAATAAAAAAAATATGACGATTGTAAAGTAACAATTGTTTTTTTCCCCTAAAAATGTTACGGCCTATATCATGAGGCAAGTATGACAGCGTGCTGGCCACCTCCGGAACGACCAGCGCTTTTTTGCCAGCGAACTTCCCCGCTACCGCCTTGGGTTCGAAGAGGTCATCGTCACCGCCGTGGCCGAGCTGGCCGTTTGTGCCAAAGCCCCAGGAGTGCAAGCGTCCTGCAAATTGAAGCGCGAAATTATGTACGGCCAACGTTCCATTTCACGGGCCAGAAAAATAGAGAAATTGCGAAAATCACGGCAGCCCCTGCCCCCCTTCCATGCCAGAAAGAGACAAATAGTCTTGCTACCCTTACCCGAACAGTTAAATCCCCTCAGCCAGGTCTAAAATAACTCGGAAGGCCAGCCAGAACACTTACTGGTGTTATGGCGCTTGTACACAACACCACGATGCCTTTCTCTTGGTAAGCGCACACTACACTCAAACATAATTATAACAAAGTTGCATCTCACATGAAAATAAGTTCATTATGTCCCAAAACTCAGCATTAAAGTATATATTGCAAGACAATTTTTCATTAACTCTGTTATAACCGATATTTCGTTATATCCGAGTTATACCTTGGAAACTCGGAAGAGTGCATGGCGCCTGAATCAGTGCGCGCGGCGGTGTTCGAGGAATCGGCGGCTGTGGTCAAAAAATCGTTTCGTTGCGTCGACGGGTTTGCATGGCCCTCACTAACTTCGATATTTCGCGATTCCTTCCGCGCAAATTAACAGCCGTTTTTCGCGCTTCCGCACGCGCGCGAAAGGCATGCTGAGTTGAGTATGAAGTGAGTCCTAAACATGAAACGAATCGCGATTTATCAAAGCCGGTGGGGTAGCGTACGTGCGTGCACTAGACGCAGACTATCGGATACAGCCGGTGGCCGACAATGTTGGCAAATGGTCCTGGTCACTCCAGGCCGGCGATTGCCAACGACAGTACCAGCGATCAAAAACGGTAGATGGCGGACCGGTCTTTGAAAGATCGGGGGCAGTGTGAAAACACGGACCTCGTCTGGCGAATGCAGGGTGTTCAGAGTAGCGGGGAGACAAAGGACGGAGGGGTGGGTAACATAAAGCGGTCGGGGAGAGCGGCAACTAGAGGGGCGCGGAGGCAGGGTCGGCGTTTAACAATAAGAATGTTATGGGTACCTCGCAATGCCTGATCGGTGGGTCCATAATGGGTTTCCAGGGAAGTCAGCAAACCGCTGACTCCGTTCGCTGTAACCAATAGTGGCGCTCGTAGACGTTTGTTGTAAGTGCGATTTTGTGCCATTGAACCAATGTATATTTTCATGGTTCACGCGGATATTGTTCGTTTTAAGTGGGGCCGTTATGTGTGGGCTCGACTGTGACTGTATATTAGTCCCCATGTAACCTCTCTAAAGGTGGTTACACTGCAGTCGAGGAGTACTGCATCGTGAAAACACCTATCCAGGGGAAATCCTCAGTGCCGCGAAGCCCCACTTTGAGATTAAACGGACATTTTACGCTCGCATCGATTCGTCAATTCTTCAAGTTTAAAAGTTGTTCGTAAAGCTTATATGCTCTAGGTATAGTAAATTTTTAAAACAACATAGCTTACAGGTTATCACTTTCATTCTACCGAATGTCAGACCCTGCTAATATTCAGTTGCTTCCACTTCCTTTGTAGCAGAAGTATGTTAAAAATTCTAAAAAATATTGTGCGCGTTTATTCGGTCATGAAAGTTCATTTCAAAATTATTCAACCAAATCGCCATTAGCTTCAAAACTACATTTTTTTGTTACTATTCACACAGGCCTAAAAAAATATATATACACATTTGTGCCCAACAACGTGCAACGTCGACCCACCTTCTCGATCAATGGCATACGAAACTGCCTCTCCACACGAGACGTCCACACAGTCGGAGAGGCCAGGCACTGGGGCAGGGTTGTCCTGGTCGTTGTTGCCGGCCGGGGCGGACTCCCCGAGGCCAAGCCGGCCGTACTCCTTGCGGCCCAGAGAGAAGACCGCCCCTTCCTCGCTGAGGAGCAGCGTGTGGTGCTGGCCACCACTCACGAGCTTCCAACTGCAGCAGCAGCCACACAATAGAGTCTCCTATGAATATGCTAGAGGGAAATGTGGCGCTAGTGTCCATGGGAGCAGCAACGCGAGGCGCTTCAGCCGGCACGGGAAGGATGGGTAGTACACGGATTTGTCGAATCCTCGCTCTTTCGGCTCTGGCTTCGCGTGGCCTGGAGCCGCTTTCTCAAGACACGACAATCGGCAAGTGTTCAGCAGTTGCACCTCTCCTCCTCGACCTTTTAGGCTCACCGATTCAAATCAGGTGACGAAGTTCACAACCGTATGTTCTTTTACTCGAAAAGGTCCCATTTCCGTAGAAATAGCGTATTGAAGCCTCGGCGATGCAACACAATTTTATGCCAGCTCTCAATTTGCGACCCTCAGATACTGTGCAACAAAAATAAATAAATAAAAATCACTCTTTTGCTTGACTGTAATGCTGAACAAATTATTCATGAAGGCAAAATATAACTTATGTGTCCCTAGGCTGAAGATTAGAAAAGTAAATATAGTGAGACCGGAATAGTATGCCATCTCGGAAAAGAAAGTTTATTAGTCGGGCAGTTCATGTGCTTCTGTGATCTAATTTCCTGGCTTTAAAGTAGAGTTGCGTGAATAGCAACATTTTTTATGCAAAGCAAATTGAAATAATTATGTATGAGTGCAAACTGAATCGAATAGTTCTGTAATATTTTAAATTTTTTAATACATAGAAGCAAAATAACAAAAAAAAAGAGTTGCAGAGAATCCCAAAGCATATCAGCCGCCGAGAAAGCTTCGAATCAAGCGGGTTTTCGAATTAACAGAACATACAGAAAATGGGATGCAAGGAACTTAGGACTATGCAAAGTGATCGGTGACTGACGTCCCACGCTTATCTTTTGAGGGCTCCTTTGAGCGACGAACGCTACCGCTATGCCCGCAACGTCCGCAAGCTTTGCGTATGGTATTTTAATTTTAGACTATTTGCTTCCACTTTTTGTGTCTCAATTAAATCTTGTCTTGTGTCGAACCTCTGGTTTTATTGTTAAAGGTAAGTTTTAATTAGTACTTCTTAAAGCTTGCTGTTAGTTGCTGTATGAGAATCTCGATTTGCGGCCACTTCGTTTTCTTTTTCGCTCTGTACGTTTTCGTAGTAGAACGTTTTCCCCGCCTAATTCTCGCACCCCACAACTTTTCATCGGATTTCAGGCAAAAAAAGTGCGAGGATTATGCGAGTAAATATGGTAGGTTGCTGGAAAGAACTCCACCAGCAGTGCAAAGATGCGAATTGCTGGAGCAACCGGCAATGGGAGGTTCGCATACAACGCAATTTCCGCTAAACTGTCCTTTATTAATTTCTTTACAATCCAGAAAGAATGGGTAAACCATGACCCGTGACATTGAGAGAAACATGCAATAAGCTGCCCGCGTGTCACCACTGTGTTGCAGTGAAGCACGGCTTGGTTTCCGCAGGTGCACATTTTGATTGACACAAGACCCTTTTATTATAATTTTTTTTTGCTCTAGAAGTAGCGAGACTGGGTTGCTTCAGCTGGCCGCTCATTAGTATCGATACGCTGCATTGCCTTGTCGCAAATAATGGCCGTCGTTTTCACAGATTCGCGGCGAAATCGGGATCTGAAACATGGCACCCAAAGTTTTCGAATTAACCGGACTGATGCAGCCGCCGCTTCAAATTATCCGCTCTAACTTACATTTGAAATATGGAACCACTGAAACTTCGAATTAGGCGGGATTTCGAATTAACGATGTTTTAGTGTAGCTCCGCAATGCGCAACAGGGCACCGCCATTTTGGGCTCACCAGAAAGAGCATTTTTTCATCTTGAAGTTTCCCACTCCAGCCAGTTCCCCTTTCAAAACAAGTTTACAAAAAACAATACCTTGTTCAAGGCCTTCGATTGGCTTCGTCTGCCATGTTGCTCTGGCCCGCCTCCTCATCGGTCTCATGCTCACTTCGAGAGAGCGTAGGTGCTGCTTGCACACGCGTTGGAAGAGTTATTTTGTCAGCAGTGCTCAGTGACACATTTGCACTCGTTCTGTGTTGACGGGTTAACGATCACTTAGAATATAATTAAACTTTAGTTTGACAGCTCGTCGCGAACATTGAAGACGCGCATCACAGACTTGTGGGACCTGCGGTTTAAAAGGTTCTGCATCGCGCTTCAGACATTCGCAACGAAAAGACCATTGCGGAACGACTCTGTACTCGCGATCGAGCATGGCATACTTGAAACATGAGGCCCCGGCAGCAAACACAGGGCCCAACCAAGCCAATATTTGAACTTATGACAGGCCTCTATACCACTCATGGCGCCGGTGTGATGAGACGAAGCTGAAACTTTGCTATCAGCGACATCCGTCTTCGCTATCCGATTAGATTCGCACTGGAATTTCACTATTTGGGACAATTCGAACTTCCCGAAGACAAATACATACACTGTTCAATTGAAAGTGACCCCTTCAAATTTTCATTATGCTTCACCTCATCAGACCAACGTATTGCGGCACAAGCTGCCTTTCAAGCTCAACTGAGGTCAAACTTTTTTAAGGCCATACAGTGAACAGTACCATCAACAATACCAGTCAACATATGATACCAGTCAACGTCCGATTGAAAGTGGCCCCTTCAGATTTTAGATATGTATCACCCCATTGTATTCTCGTATGCAGCAAAGCTGCCTTTCAAGTTCTGCTACAGTCGCAAATGTATTGACTTCAGCAAATGCTGTTAAAAACACGAGATGACGGATTGTCGCCAAGGTGGGGAATCAATGAATGCTGTTTTTTAACCTGAAATTTGGCCAGGAAGTCGGAAAAAATCAGACACTGAAGATTTTTGGCTTATCTAAGTTCAGATTTCATATATTGACACATCTACGAGGCAGATTTGAAACTTTGACTTGGACTTGAGGAGCACACCCTCGCGCCACCACATCAGTTGGGCTTGCACAGAAGTCGAGAAAGAAGGAGAGGCTCGACAATTCGCATCTTGTGCCTTTAATGCGTTAGGTGTTGTCAGCAACACTTTGATTGCACCAAATCATGTAAATGAGTAAAATTTGGCCACTGCATTGCCTCATTTTTGAATAACTGTGGAACACACCATCATGCCAGTGCTTAACACCTCCTAGCGAAAAGAATCTTTCATGTTGCTCTTTGTAATAACAATATGCTTAGAGATCCTCTCCAACTTTTTTTCTGAAGTTTCGTTACGAAGCAT
>WOVY01012746.1:0-62557 GCA_013436015.1 Rhipicephalus annulatus | reverse complement strand
GCATAGACAGCTTGTTAGCGCTATTGGCCTGTAGCTGGCGGCCAAAGACGAATCTTTGCCTTGTTTAAGTACTGGGATGACTATAGCTTCTTTCCATGACAATGGAATATACCCAGCTGCCCACATGTTATTGAAGAGAGTTAGGAGTGTTTTTAGTGCTTCGGGGTGAAGGTACTTGACCATTTCGTATTTTATACGATCAACACCTGGCGCTGAGTTGTTGCAGCACGCAAGAGATGCCTTAAGTTCAGCTAATGTAAATGGGCAGTTGTAAGACTCACTGGATGGACGTTTACATTTAGGGCTGTCGCTCTTCGCGTTCTTTGAATTTTAAGAACGTTTCTGTATAGTTTGATGCACTTGATACGTATTCAAGTGTTCGCCTAGGCAGTCCGCCTGCTCCTCCAGGCTCTCCCTCGGCCTATTTACCAAAGGTAGGGGGTGTGTTCTCCCGACCCATTAACTTGTTTACCCTATTCCAAACCTTCGCTTCGTCGGAGTAAGAATTTATACCGGAGATGTACCTATTCCAACTGTCTTTCTTGCAAGACGACGCGTTCTTCTGGCTTGGGACTTAACCTGTTTGAAATTGTTGAGGTTTTCAGCTGTTGGGTAATTCGGAGTAGTCTCCAAGCTTTATTTTGTCTATTGCGCGCTTTCCGACAATCGTCGTTCCACCATGGAATGCGACGTTTATTGGTCATTCCTTGGTTTGCTTGATACATTTCACTGCAGCGTCAATAATAAAACCTGTTAGGAATGCTACAGCATCTCGTATATTAAAATCAGCAATCTCATCTCCGTCTAAAAATTGATTTCTCGAAACAGTCCCAGTTGGCTGACTTGGTGTTCCAGCGAGGAAAGTCAGGCGAGCACGTATCTTCTTTTGTTAACTTTAACATTATCGGGAAGTGTCACTCCCCAAAGGGGTTCTTGAGAACAGACCACTCCAGATAAGGAATTAGTGTACTCGAGACAATACTCAGGTCTATAGAAGAGTATGTGTTGTGCGTAGTGCTATAATATGTTGATTCTTTTTTGTTAAGTAAGCATGCACCTGACGAAACAGAAGTGTTCTATTAGGCGTCCTCGTGCATCCAAACGGGAGTCGCCCCATAAAGGATTATGTGCATTTATATCACCAACGACTATATATGGCGGAGGAAGTTCATCAATGAAGCTTTGAAATTCTGTCTTTGAAAGTTGATAGCACGGAGGAATGTAAATAGAAGTAATTGTTACTAGGCTTCCCGAACAGCACTGCTCGGACAGCAACTGCCTCAAGAGAAGTTCGGAGGTTTAATTGCTTACAGGCCACACCTTTATCAACTATTATAGCGACATACCGCCCAGACGAGGCGGCAGCGTCGTCACGGTCTTTGCGGAAGATAGCATATTGCTTTAGAACAATTTGTTTGTGTGGACTTAAGGAGTGTTTCCTGAACACACAGCACCTTTGGAGTATGTTTATTAAGGAGTTCTCTAATATCATCGAGGTTATGGAGAAGTCCTCTCACATTCCAGCTGTAAAATCTGCGTGTCCATTTTGGATGTGTTTTGTGCTGTGTGCTCAAGGATAGAAAATTAGCTCACGGACCCTTTCCAGGGGCCATGACACGAGATTTTTCTTTTTTAGATCGGTCGACGGAGTCGCGCCGATCCTTAGGCGCTGACTGCGCCCTCACGCCTCGGTGTTGTGTCCATTGCCTCTTGCGAGGCGCTGGACAGGCGCCTCTTGCGAGCGCTGCATTTGTTTTGAGGGCCTCGCCTCAAAAGACGAGACCTTCGGGGCCCCCAGCCCAGAGGTTGGTGGGTCTTTCTTAGATGGCGGAGCAGCACTGGCTGCAACCGCCGAGGGGGGCGAATGGCGTCACCGCTGGCTCACTACGCGTGTGCCAGACAGGCGCCAGGGGGCCGTCGTGGCGCTGCCCCCTGACGCGCCACTTCGGCAAAGCTAGTTTCTGGTAGGCAGGACACCTGCCTTCGTGCCTCCTTAAATGAAATATTTTGTTTTACCTTAATTGTGACAATTTCCTTTTCCTTTTTCCAGCACGGGCATGACCGCGAGTATGCGGCATGTTCCCCATTACAGTTCGCACAGTGAAGAGAGTTTCACAGGCATCTGATGTGTGCTCTTCAGCACTGCATTTCGCGCAAGTTAGGCGGCCTCGGCATTTCTGTGAACTGTGGCCGAATCGTTGGCATTTAAAACATCGGAGGGGGTTTGGTATATATGGCCTAACTCGAAGCTTGATATACCCAGCCTCAACGGAGTCGGCAGTACACTTGAATTGAAGGTAAGTATCAGGTGTTTAGTGTGGACTTCTTTGCCATCACGCCTCATGCTGATTCGTTTTACGTTTATGACATTCTGTTCGCTGAAACCCTCCAGGAGTTCAGCCTCTGTCAGCCCTAACAGGTCATCATCTGAGACAACGCCACGGGTGGTGTTCATGGTTCTGTGTGGGTTACTATTAATTTGTTATCTCCAAATTTCACAAGGTTAGGCCAATTTTTCATATTGTTTCTGGTCGCGGAGCTCCAACAGGAGGTCACCACTTGCCATTCTCGAAGCTTTATATCCTGGGCCAAAGATTTCCGTCAAAGACTTGGATACTAGAAAAGGTGAAAGTGTTCGCACTGATTTGCCGGGTGTGTCAGCGTGAATAACATGAAATCGGGGAAAAGGATACTTTCTGGTTACCAAAAAACTGGAAACTTCATCGGTGCGCCCTCTTTTCTGAGGGGCGATCAGGGCGTGGGGGGAAGGAACAAGCCATATGTAAATGCTTACTTTCGGCAAGCGGCGCCAGCCACTCCACCATGGAGTCCTACAAGGGGACGCTGGAGGGTCTGTAAGTACAGGCCCCGCAGACGCCAGCTGTACGCCACCACTATAACCGAATATGGTGTATCCAAGGTAGGATAGCCACACAGGGTTAACCCTTGCCGCCAGGAAAAATCGGAAGTAAATGGAAGAGAGAAGAAGACAGGATAGATTTAAAGACGAGAAAAGACTAAGATGTAGAGAGAGAGAAATAGGAAAAGGCGACTACCGATTTCCCTTGGGTGGGTCAGCCCAGGGTGCCGTCTACGTGAAGCCGGGGCCAAAGGGGTTGTGTTGCCTCTGCCGGGGGGCCTTAAAGGTCCATCACCCAGCGGTCGGCTCACCCCAGGATCCCCTTTTCCCCGGGCACGGCAAAGCCACGCACGGCTAGGCGTGGGAGGGAGTAAAACTCCCCGTTAGCTCGGTCCGTGGTGTCGCTACACACCAAACGCCTACTTGCGCAGGCGCCCCTGCGGGGCGCAACCAGGCATCTGGTATGCATTATCCTCAGGCGACAACGCCCACCTCAACCTCGGCACCAACGATTGAAGGGAAGAAGAGTCGCAGCCAATCAATTCATGCTGAAGTGAAGGCCCCCAACAGGACCCGAATCGTGGGCAACACGTGGTCCGCCTATTACAAAGGGAGGCAGCCTTGTCTCACAGAAATTACTTCAGCCGTCAACAGACACAGAAGTCGGTCGCCTACGTCACTGCACTCGATGACGGTAGCTATAGCGCGAGAACAATACGACGACCACAGAGACAAGAAGGACGCGTGTTTCTGTGTCGTCGTTTTGTTCTCGCGCTATCACTATCATCATGTCATACCAACTAGCCCAAGCTGCCACACTTCTAAGTTACTGCACTCGAAGCAATATACATTTAACACTTCGTCAATGCTTACGCTCGCGAAGAAGGGATTGCGGGGCCCACATGATATTGCATATTTTCCCCGGTCTTTGATCGCTCGCGAAGCATTCTTCGTTACGCTGCCGAGTGGAAAGTTGGTCAGGTTGAGGCGCTCACCGCGACAACCAAGCAACAGCAATGGTTCCAAATGCACATTCGTTCGAGGGTTTATCATGCACAAGCCGCATACAAAGCAACCACCGCCAGCCATAAACGAGCTCAGCATGAGGCTACGCGCTCGTGCTTATCACATCTTGTGCCCTTCAAGCCGGACCTCTGGGACCGCGTATGAATTCATCCCGATAGAAGCTTTCGATCCGTCATGCACAAGTACACAGAGTAACAACGCCAGTGCACAGTTTTTTTTTCTTTTTTTTTAGGAACGAAGCTCCTAAAGGTGTGCGTCTGTACATCTTCCGATGCATGTAGTAGTGGGTAGCCCTCTAGAGCGGGTAAGTGCCACAGGGGATGACAGATGGCGGTACTTGGTGTGCTCACTAGATGAAGCACGCACGGACGGACGGACGGACGCATGGATGGACGCACGGATGGTCGTGTGGACGGACGGAAGCAAGAACGAACAGACGGAAGGAAGCACGGACGAGCTGACGGACGCTTCACACCCACTCATCATCCTTCACTCCGTCAATATGATGTGATGGTTTTTTGTTTGTTTTTTGTTTTTTTTTTTCGCTTTTCACCCAACACATCGCTTCCCTGAGAAGCCTCTCGGGGCGAGCAGTAAGCACGTATATAATCAGGCGCCGTTGCATCCGGGGAAGGCGACGGGAGGCGCGCGTACGTGTTCTGCGGTTAACAGAGAGGCAACGAGGTTCAGTCGTTGTTTTCGCTCTTTCCTTATAACCCAGACCGCGAGGAGGGCCAAAGGAAAGGGCCACGCCGAAATGAGTGGCCGCCCCCCGCGGCTTGGAAGCACGTGCGAAGAACCCACGCCAAGCCGGCCGCTGGAGGTTAACCCTCCGCGGAGCCAGGACCGACCTTGACACCCGGAACTCGGCCACGGGAACTCGTCGGGCTGCTGAAGAGTAGTGGGGCCAACCAGCGATTATGCCCCATACGTGGCAGCGCAAACTACGGCGGGCCAACAACGTGACGGCCTCGGCGAAATAATTAAGTTTAAACGCTGCGCGTCAGATGCAGGTTGTATATACGAGAGGGCGGAATAACGCGGGCGAAAGCAGTTGTTCGGCGAATGCATGGCTTATGATGTTATGTTATACCGACCGCGTGTCTGAGGAGGACCATGACAACCTGTTTACGGGATCCACGAGAGTAGTCAGAGTGAAAACGGCTGCCCAGCTCTGTCCATGCACGGCCTTTCATGCGTTATGCGATTGGCCGCCTTTATTCGCGATTCGCTGTCGCCTTCGCTTTGTAGCCACTCGTTTTGAGACATCACTGGCATGCGGAATCAGGAGGTGGAGGTTAATCATTTTCCCATTACGTCTGTACTCGTGTCCTTCTTGTCTCTTTGTCGTCGTTCTGTTCTCGCGCTATAACTATCGAGGGAAGGCAGCCACACCAACCCAAAATCGAAGGGTGGCGAGAGGACTGCCCTGGTCGAGTTCGGGGAGGGGCGGCTAACACCACCCCACTTCAATGTCCGACAAATCCTTCAAAGGTGTCCCAGGCTTTGTTCTTTAGCGAGACTTCGGGATTCGCATAAGCACTCACCCTTCTCTTAGTGATCCTTCAATCAATGTACAAAAAAAAAGATGATTCGTTTGCAGAAACGATGAAAAACAGCTGAAAGCGCGCAGCAAATCGGCGCCATACCCTATACTGAAAAGACGATGTAGCATTACAGAAAGGGAATTGGATCCGACTGATGGTGGTTGATGAACGGTAAGGAAAATGAGCTTTTCTTTCTTGTCACAGGTATGAAAGAGCGAACGGCTGTAGGTTTTCGACATTGTCGAGAGACGAAAAACGACGGTCTATCTAAAACTAAACGATAGTTATAGCGCGATAACAGTACGACGACACAGAGACAAGAAGGACACGAGCGCTAGTGGGGACTTGGCGTTCGTGTCCTTCTTGTATATGTGTCGTCTTACTGTTCTCGCACTATAACTATCGTCATGTCATACCAACTAGCCCAAGCTGCCACACTTCTAAAACCGTAATTCGCAATACCACCGAACAATGCGAACATCTGCAAAGTGCGAGACAAAAGACCCATCAGGTGCCTTGTTCGTAACGTCAGACCCACAGCGCCCTACCATATATACTGCATGGTCAAGGACGCTTAACAAAACTGCTTGAGTGGAAGTCGCGGAATATGAAGGGCAGCTTTTGCCCCACGCGCCGTATGAATTTGATATCCGTAATTTTTCTGGAAAGACACTGCCCAACGAGCGTTTTGGTATCACTGGTTTCACGTTGAAGCCTCAAAGTTTCGGCAAATGTTAGCACAGATAATGTGACCAATACCCATCCAGATGTATTGCTTCTTGTCGGAAACAACGATCTCGTTTCTTATATTCAAGCTAGCGTTTACATTAACCGAACAAATGTACTTCATGGCAGATCAGATATAACACCTGGAAGTGTGTGTGTGTGGGGGGGGGGGGGGTGTTTTAAGGTAAACTCCGGCAAATGCAGGCCTCACATTTGCTGCTAAGGTCTCGTAAAAGCTTCCAGTCAATAATTTTTTTTATTCAACCTCCTCGGCAGTGATGCTGAGGAGCATGACTGATAAATGATTACTCGACGTCAAGAGTATCATATCCAATGCGACAGAACGCTGCTGTCACGTGTAAGCGAACTTTCAGCGACACCCGCATGCCTGCATACTCACAAGCCTCCCCGCGGGTCAAAGTTTACGACATCGCTAGTGCTTTGAAACGACGTCGCAAAGACTACGTCGGTAGAAGACATCTGTACGCGAGTGGGACGACTGCGTCAATGTTCGCTTGATCTAAAAGACGCTAATAACCTGGGTGGTCAGCGCATCGCCCCGGACACTCGCTCCCGTAACTGTGGAACCAGTCCTATACGAGCACGCCAGCAGGGAAGAAAAGGGCAAAGAAAGAGCCGGGGGCGAAGCAAGCAAGGGGCTCTACGCCCATGAAGATGATGAGGAAGGGATGTATTCCGCAAGCAGCAAGTAGGAAAGTGTGGGGGTCAGCGACGCTTTGCGCACGGCGAGTTCACGGTGAGACTGGGCGTGGCCCGTTTCTTACGCACGTACTCGGGCGCGCACTCTCTCCTTTCCCACTGATGGCGCTGCCTGCCGACCCAACAAAAACGCAGCAGCACCCGCCGGAAATAGTTGCCAAGCCGCGCGGTGCCATGCACTGCCGTTCACCATCTTTTCGGTTTGTTTTTATCTTCTACGCAAGCGTCGGCCTCTTTTCTTTCATCGGAAGCGCGATAACTCCTTTCTCCGAGCGGCGAAGAATTTCCAAAGGGTTGTTACTAAATGGCGGGCTTAGAAAGAAGTATTACCGGAATCTAAAACGAAAACAAGTCACCACAAACATTCCCGAGGAAAGAGAATCACCGCCACACACACACACAAAAAAAAAATGTTGTGGCATCTGGAGACGGGACAAGAATCCGTGCTTCCCGTTCGCGTCCTGTGTCGCGCCACTTCGCATAAGGCAACCCGCCCCGGTGTCTTGACGGATAAAAAGAGAGAAGAGAAAGTACCTTCGACCCCGCAGTGATGCAGGGCAGAGGCGAGGCACGCACTCGAAGGTAATACTTAAAAAAAAGCAGTCACAGCAAACGACATCTCGAACAGACCGGAAGAAAAGAGCCTGCAAGAAAGAAGAGACGGGCCGAAGAAAAAAAAAACGTCACTCGCACGGACGACCACTTGCGACGCAGCCGAGGAACCCCCCTCAACTCAACCCGGGGCGGAAATGAGCAAGGGAGATCTCGCGTACCTTCTTCTTCTTCCCACCTACTATCAACCACCCTCGCAGGACAACCTTCACCTCTTCCACCAAGTGGTACCGCATGCATCTCTCTGAAGCGCCGGTTAGAGAAGGCGGAGGGCGAACAAACGTGTTCCGCGACTGCACCCGCGGGGGCATCCTTCTCGTTCGCGGGCCACTCACCTTCCGCGGCGCGCTCACGAAAGCCGCGCTTTACAGAAAGGGCGGCGGATACGCGAGGGGGGTGGGGGGTGGAGGGGATTCCCGAAGGATGCACGCCCCGAGGACCACCGACTTCCCCCGCGTACACGCTTTTCCAATGACCTGCAGCCCGAAGATAATAGCGGCAACGAGGAGCATCTCGGTTTCCGCCTGACGGATGTCGGGCCCATCCCCCATCACCTCGCACACGAACCTCAAAAGAGCAGCTGCCATACGAGCCGCGTGCCAGCAGCCAAAAGACGATAAGAGATTTCTTAATTTCACCTCGTAGTTTCTTTTTACTGCTCCCGGCCCACCTACGGCCTTTCTCACCTGCAGCGAAATAAACTTGCCTCAAAAAAAGCAGGGAGAGAGAAGACAGAGTGGTAATCGAGTCGGGCGCGACTACCGTGCTGCCTTCCAGCGTCATCAGCACACACGTGAACTCTGGGGCCTGTTACACACACACACGCCGTAGTCGACATCGTTGCGTCAGCGGACTTCCTCTCGAAATCAATCAGTCGTCCGTTTGACGAGCGGGGCAAAAAACAAAGTGAGAGACAGAGATATGCACGCGATTCCCGAAAGGTCACCACCACAACCGTGCCGCGCCGTGAGGGTGTAATGTGGTGACACCAAGTGTAGGGGACGGAAGCAGCAGCAGCAGGAGAGACGAGCGATTGGAAAAACCGAACCGCTCAGCCCCGAGTGCGCCTCGACTGCACGAAACAAATGACGACATCCCTCATCCATCCGAGAAAAAAAGCGAGACGGGAAGAGATCGAGAGGGAGAAAGCAACAACAAGCGAAACAAGGAAGGTGCAGCTGCTCGAAAGCTCTAGCGAGAAAATTGGGAGCCAGAGGGCGGCGTCCAGGGAAGCGGGCACTGAGCGGTAATGAAAACAGAAAAAAACAAGCACGACCAGTTGCCGCCACACGGGCCCGAGAAACACTTGGCCCCGGCGTCATCGGCACCCCGTGGCAGTTCAAAAGGGGCGCACTTAGAAAACGACGACGAGCCCGAAGCAATAATTCGCCTCTGCCGAGTTGCGGGCAGCAAAAGGAACGCTATAGGTCTCGTGTCGGCCAATCGGAAACGTGAGCCAGCAGGTTGTATCGAAAGAAAAAAAGAATGAATGGTACTGCAAGAGTACAGTGGCTAGAATACTAATGGCTAGAAGAATTCTAGCCACTGTAGCTATAGTGCTTGCCCGGTGCGCGACGCTAATCGTTCCCGCGAAGCTTCCACTGGGTCGAGTGTTCCGTCTCGGTATACTTTCTAGGCCGCGGCTCAACTTATAGAAAAAACGGAAGAGAGCGCAGTGGCACTCCAACAAGAGTGCAGTCGATAACGGCAACGAGCTCTGCTCCCTTCGACACGGGGACCGTTCTTGGAACTGATACGGGGGCCAACGAGTATGCCATCACGGCTATGCGGGGCGAGTAAAGTAGAATGCGCCCGTCGAGAGGAGTCGCCCCGGAAGAAGACAGACAAGCGCCCTTCGCTTCGAGGCCCCGTCGCCGTCTTCACGGACGGCCATCCGGGCCGGGTCATTTGAGCAAAAGACCCGGTGCGATGTTAAACAGCGCGCTGCACACGTGACGCAAGGACGGACTAGGATGGTGCAGTTAACTTTTGCGCCTCCTTCTTCAGCATGATACGTCGTGCCCTAAACTGGTTCGGCTCAGATCACCGAGCTCTGTCAAGAGATGTATAGACGGTCCGTTACGGTAGTTACAATTTGGACGTTATTCTTTTTATTGTTGGTAAGTTAAGCTGAAAACCAATGATTTTCTCTTTTTTTTTGCGACTTGCAGCCCAATTTTATGCCTCTTCCACTTAACGCCTCGACCACTGGCCCTCGGCTAAGATCGGTGTCGCAAGCGTCAGCACTAAAAGGCCAGAGGAGGGGGGGGGAACGGCCTCTTCACGAGAATAATAATGGGTGGGGACGGGGGGACATAGTGCAGGTCTACGATTTGGAGCCCCTCATACAAAACTTAATGGCACTAACGATAGTTATAGCGCGAGAACAGAACGACGACAGAGACAACAAGGTCACGAGCGCTCTCTTTGTCGTCGTTCTGTTCTCGCGCTATAACTATCGTCATGTCATACCAACCAGTCCAGCTGCCACACTTCTAAATTTATGACACAGTCCGGAGACCTAAACGATAAAAATACGTATACAATAAAAAAAGGTCTTCGCCTCAGTTTTCATGCGCATCGACATCGTGGTACGCGGGACGAAGCAGCTCGGCTGTCCATAAATAGTGGAAGCCCTCGAAAAAGAGTTTCAAGGACAGCCAGTGGTGACCCATCAAGAAGTCACTGTTAGTCGAAGCCGCCTTCAGAAGCGTCCACGGAGCGGAAGCCACAGCCAAAATTGTGGAGTTGCAGACGCAGTTCTTCGATAAAAGAAGGAACTTTCTGCGCCCTTCCCCACACACTGCCTGGCAGGCCAGATGTAGCCGTAGGCTTTCTAGTAACGTTCGACGATATCTTGAACATTATCTTCTAACACGACTTCCCTCACCAACGACGACGATTGCAAATACTAACAGCGCGGCCATCGTACCATAATTGACCGTGTCTGAGTGGCGGCTGTTACGAAGCTCGCCTCCGACGACGTTACGAAGGGCGCCACGAATCTCACCGCTGCAACCACTGTTTGCGAAAGACGGCGACGCCAACACGGTCCCGAAGGCGCCACTGCTTCCAACTCCGCCGGGATGGTCACCAGCCGTTTGGTAGCGTAGGTTTATCAGCTCGCGACTGCTTCTGCGCAGAGCTGATAGACGAGCGGACGAGACGACGGTGAATTAAACAATGTTTATGTACAGCATATATACAGAGGCGTTACAAATTCGGCACTGGGGCGGACAGCTTAGAGACTCGAAGAGCCGAGCTCTCTTCTCTGACACATAGGTCTACTGCTCGCGACGCGCCGCGGGCCTTTGTTTATATGCACCGGGAGGATTCTTTGAGTAACCAAATGTCCAACCAGAAGCGCCGCTGGCCGTGATGTCAGAATCCTCCAATGGGGTCGCCGCTGGGCCGCGTCATTCTCATCGAATCCGGAGCCGCTGCGCGTGTTTGCAGCCAAGGACGAGTGACGTCGCCGCACATTGCGTCAGACTCGCCAGACAGGAAGGCGCCGATTGCTGCAACGGGCTCGCTGTGAGTGCGCGACACACACCGTTGAGTTGTTGACGCCGTTGAGTTGATGACGCCGTTGAGTTGTTCGCGCCAGGCGGGCTCGCGTGCTGGCCTTGACACAGATTGCCTTTTTCAGAGGCATGGGCGTTCAGTGTGGACTCGCAGGCATAACACGGCTCAAATCTGGCCACCCAGACGTCAGGTTCGTCCTGAAGCTATAAAAGACCATTCCTACTCGCTAAAGTGAACTTTCAATCAGGCCCCCTGTCCCGATTCCCAGGGATTATCGTACTAAAGTTCGGTTATAGTTTATCGTCTGCTGATCCTACAAGGACTAGTTATTGTTATTA
This sequence comes from Rhipicephalus annulatus, assembly GCA_013436015.1. Classification (NCBI taxonomy): domain Eukaryota; kingdom Metazoa; phylum Arthropoda; class Arachnida; order Ixodida; family Ixodidae; genus Rhipicephalus; species Rhipicephalus annulatus. Next base: position 51,203 of record WOVY01012746.1, on the reverse strand, counting down.
TACTGTACAAGACCGAGATAGGTCCTCAATGACCATACTTCCACATGATCTCTGCCGGACACCGTGCAGAGACTGCCGCTCCAGCAGCATTCCACACTCCGCTCTTGTTTATCACGTGAGCGCGGCATCCAGCATGGCGCACGTTTTTCGGCCGATCACGTCCATGGCATTGTGCCTTTCTATACGCTGTTATGCCAGCGAGTCCTCGTCAAACGGCCGTGCCTCTGAAAAAGGCAATCTGGGTCAAGGCCTGCCCGCAGTCTGCCTGGCGCGAACGGCGTAAACACGCGCGGCGCGTCTCTGGCCCACGTGCATTGAGTCATCTGCGCACGTGACAGCGAGCCGGCGGTCTCGTGTCTGGTGGTCTGACGCATGGCGTGGCGACCCCCCATTGGAGGAATCTGCCTTGACGACAAAGCGGCGCTTCTGATTGGACATTTTGGTTGGAACCGGTGTAAATAAAAGAAGCCCTGCGGCGCGTCGCGAGCGGCGGTCCGATGTGAGTGAGAGGAGGCCCCGTGTCGGAGAGCCGGCATGTGTGTGAGTCGGCGGTTTTAGGCGAAAAGCTGACCTATGTGTTAGAGAGAAGAGCTCGGCTCTTCGAGTCTCTGTCGGCCCCAGTGCCGAAGTTGTAACGCCTCTGTATATATGCTGTACATAAACCTTGTTTAACTCACCGTCGTCTCGTCCGCTCGTCTTATCAGCTCTGCGCAGAAGCAGTCGCGAGCTGATAAACATACGCTACGCAACAGTGGAGGTCAGCGGTGGCATTTCGGAGGTGGCTACGCAACAGTGGTGGCTTCGGCGGGATCGGCCCGTCGTTCTCAACAACGCTCAGTCACACAGATATGGCAAAAAAAAATCATTCAAAATAACGGTGCAGCGCCTGAGAGAGCTGCTTGTACCAGTATGGGGCACATTCCCGACGTATTCACGGTGGGAAGAGGCATCGTCGACCCGTTTATTGTTTCTTTTTTGAATCGCACGGTAACGACGCCGTTGATAGGTGTCCCGGTCGTCATTTCCGGCGAAAGCTTGCAGCACCATTGACCGAAATGCGACCTCGTCTGGTGATGGGCTTCGCGTGAAATACGCAGTGCATGCGCCACATGTGCTTGCCATGTAAGCTGTGCTCGAGATAGCGACGAACCGGGAAAAAGTTACGTGACGTTAATAACAATAAAAAGGTTTAATGCCGACATGGAAGATGAAGCTGACTGATCCATCTATGGGCGCGTGATCTTTCTTTTTCATGTTCAGAGCGCAAAACCAAATTCTGACAGACAGCCCGAGGCATCATGTCTATGCGCGCGAACAATGACAATAGCATAAGTAATAGACAGACCAATAATTTGACAAAGATGAAACGGAAATAACGCTGGCCGTTATAACAGCGGGCGAGCAACACCAACATGGACAACACTAACTTACTTCTCATTAGCGAGCACTAAACTAGACACAGCGCTGGGAGTACGCGAGTGTATACACGGCACTAGAATTCGGTCACAAAATCAAACATATACAAATAATGCTGGTGGAAGAGGTCCAGGAATGCATTGACTTTGAAGAAATAAATCTAAAGCGACCGCCAGCCCACGGTCTGGTTGAAGGCTGGGTTTCTTTCACTCATTTTTTTTCTCCCGGGTGCCTGCAGCCCCGAACTTCCACAATGTAGCACGGTTATAAAGAGGGAACACACCAAGACCCGTACGCGCTCGACCGAACTCGGGGTGAAAGAGGGGGAGAAGGACGAGCTGTTGCTGAGTGACTCCCGCTGGGATCCCCGCAGACAAAGTTGGCGCTGTCGACGCGCACGTGCACGCGTATCCATCAATGATGCCGGACAGCCCTCCCCGAAGCCAGACACAATGCACGTCGCGCTCACCACCACGGGGACCCCCGGCTGTAGAGGGAAAGGGGGACGGGCAGTGGGGGGTTGAGACACCACGCTGTACGCTCGGGTATACGCGACGCTCGGGGTCACAGACCGAACCGGGGGCTAAAAGAACAAAGCAGCGCTATGCACAGGCGCGACTGGGAAACCCTGGGTGCAGCAAAGAAAAAAGCGTTGAACGAGGGAGAGGAATAAATAATGACAAAAAGGAAAGAACTGCGGCAAGTGCGGAGGATGGGACACACGCAGTACACTGAAAAGTAAGGGAGAAACACGAGCGTAAAAGCGCAGCTTCGGCAACTGGAGACGACAAGCACGGAGTGAGCGTTCGAAAAGCTGGGTCGGCAAACAAGCACAGCGGGGGCGACATGGTGAGAGAGACAAGAACAGAGCTAATAGAAACGAACAGAGAGGGTGCACAGGAAGGGAAAACAGCTCCGAGCAACAACGCCGGCATAAAAAGCAACGGCACCTGCGGAAGAGCCAGGAGCGGCCGACACGACGGTACCCGAAACGCACTTGCTGCCTCGAAATCGGCACCGCCTCTCGTTGTCGGCGGTGCAGCATGAAACAGAGATGTACCCGATAAGAGATCATCGCTCCGGCTGCTCGCTCTTGCACGCGTCGCGAACTATGAGCAATTAGGCGACCGTACAGCCATCCGTTATCTCTCTCCGGCAAGTCCGCGCGGGTGACTGTCGAAGCCACTCGGGCCGAACAGCAAGCACATCTCCTCTCGTTAGGCGCGGCGGCGGCGTCAACTTTCGGGCCACGCAAAAATGAGGACGTCCTTCGAAAAAGCAAAGCCAAGTACAGTTCCAGTGTCTGGTTAGCGACTCACGCCAACCAAACAAACAAACAAAAATGAAGCGAGCTGAAAGAAGCGCTCAAGAAAGACCGGCTCCTCGAAGGAAAACACGTTTTTCACCGCGTCTTTCCCCGCTTTCTTTCTCCCGCAGCGGGACACAACAGCAGCAGGCGACAAAGGAAGCACTGAGCGCACATAGCGTTTATTGTTGCCAGTGTGCTTCGTCCGCTAAAGGAGTGAGAGAGAGAGGCGACGCGTCCCTGCGAGAGCCGCCGGTTCGCTCCTGCCCTACACACATCGCGAGGACAAACGGTGTCCTCCCCCCCCCCCTTTTTTTCGGGAACGACGCGCTTTCCCACGGTCCCCACGCAGAAGGGAAAGGCAACGGGAACAGCTGCGACACTCCCCCTCCTCTGGCATGGACGCCGAGCAGGTCGCTCCCTTCAATACTGCCCCATGCCGGAAATTTGCCCGAGAGCGGATGAAACAGGAACCAGTCGGCTGCAGAACAGGACCGGGCGACAATAGACTGCTGCTTTATAAGCTGTTCGGTTCTCTCTCCCATTCGATCTTCCCAATTCGCCCTCATACAGGTCCCCGTCATCGAAATAATAGACAAACCGCAAGCCGGTGGAAGCACCTGAACTCCCCCCTCCCTTTTCATCAAACCCCAACGGCACCGCCAAAAACCCGAGGAAAGAAGGCCGTCGTTGGCCGGCTGCTAGTCGCGGGACGACTACTATTCCCCCATTGTATCGGAAGTGAGGGGTGGACGGGGCATGCACAAGGATCCGCGTACACTCTCACGCAACAACCGGCTTCACCTGTCTTCTTTTCCCAATGAAACCGCTTCCTTCGCAATCCTTTCCCGCGGGTTGCGTGAACGTTATACGGATGCTTACGAGAACCCGACCGCCTTTGCTACGAGCTTGTTTCTATAGAGACAGGTTTCGATGTCGTATACACCACGTGGCACGCAGAGGCATACGTGGAGTGGTGGATTTCCCACGCCGACGCCGGGTGAATGTGCAATCCGAATCACACTTGTCATCAGAGCGGTCCAGCACGTGCGGCGGAGTGTGCTGGTGCCACCCGAAGCTGCTACCTCAACCACGGTGACCTCAATGAAGCTAGAGGTTTTAGTTCATGCTTGAATCGTAGTACAAATGCCCATATAATGAAGTGCAATTTTTGGTATTGTAGCAGCGTCGGTCTCTGCACGCTTTTTCACACACACACAAAAAAAGAACGAACGTCGACTGATGCCGACTGGCCGCTACGGACGAGTAGGGCTCGGCCTTTACGTATACACACACACCCACAGGTCCGTCTAATGTTTGTACCTGTTGAAGAAGGTAAAATTCATTGTGCGGCTGCGTTAATTTCGTAGAGAACGAACAGAACAGACACTCGCTCCCCAATATTCGCTTATAGTTATGTGAGCCACATTACTCATCAGCGATGGTATTACACACAAACCTTGGCATGTTCCTCGCAGATGACACTGATCGAGATGGACAGCTTCACTCGGTCTGATACGCGAGTGTGACTGAAACAGAGCTGAAATATTGCCCAAAACACGACTTGATCTCAGGGTGTTATTCGACGCATTTCAGTTTCACCGACAGGGTTTGCTGCTATAGGGAGTTCTCAAAAAGCGCTCGAAAGTTAGTGATCGCTGCTGCGGTCGTTCGCTCTTTCCGTCACTTAACGGGAGCCCGCAAGTCGTTAGCGTGCGACGCAGGCGCAGTGGCGCGAAACGCTGATTGATTTATTGATTGATTTGTGGGGTTTAATGTCCCAAAACCACCATTTGATTATGAGAGACGCCGTAGTGGAGGGCTCCGGAAATTTTGACCACCTGGGGTCAAAATTTCCGGAGCCCTCCACTACGGCGCACCCAAATCTGAGTACACGGGCCTACAACATTTCCGCCTCCATCGGAAATGCAGGCGCGAAACGTGCACCCAAATCTGAGTACACGGGCCTACAACATTTCCGCCTCCATCGGAAATGCAGGCGCGAAACGCTAACACAAAGCATTGCGTACTCTATTCGAAAACTTCCTATTGTCAGCGTAAACGAGACACCTGCGTAAAGAACACCCAAGCGTGGGCCACAGAAAGCCCTACCACTTGCGGGGGGTTGCGACTCATGGTGTGACTCGGCACCTCTGACACACATGCATGAATGCCACAGCCGCGCATTGCAAATCTCATGACCTTACAGAGCTATGCGACAGTGTTCACTTACGGCGCACTCCCCTCGATCTGAAACAAGCCAGTTATGTGCATTGCAGTTGGAACGGGCTTTATCTGTCCTTCGTATTCCTTCATGTCGTATGAGGATTATTGTATAGCGATAGTTCCTCGCAAACGCTACGCAAGTTATCATCAGACAAGTGTACTTCATTGGCTGGTTACAAACCAATAAGGTATTCATTTATTTATTCATAAGACGACAGGGGCAAGAAGGTTCATGATGGCTACGCTACGCGCGTCTGACAAGGTGACATTACAACGAACATACTACAAATAGATGCACACTATCTTCCCAAAGAAAACCCTGATGGGATGCGAAGCATCAGCGTTGCGCACGGATGGCGTCACGGGTTGAACGGCGCTAACGCGGGAGCTGATGTGAGAGCGGGAAGATTCACAAAGTGGTTCTAAGAGAGAAATGAAGAGGAACGTGAACCCCGTAACTGTCTGCTTCAGGGAGCGACACCTCAACAGTAGCTCACAAGGGATGGGGGTGGGGAGGGATTCAAAGGATAGGAATAAAGGTGTAAAGAGAAAGAAAGAGAGATGAGGTAAGCCAGAGAGCGACGACACATCGAGGGGATAGGATAGGAAAGATGGAAACACGGTCACAGGAGTACGAGGACGGGGCACCACTTGCGAGAGCTGTTGTCGGCGTCAGGAGGTGGCGTAGGGCAAGTCCGCTAGGTCAGAACTGCGCTGTCGTCGAGGGTCGGCGTCAAGAGACGACGTAGGACCAGCCCAGTCGGCCAGAGCTACGCTGACGTCAGAGATCGCGAGGGCACAACCGGTCGGCACGGAATCTATTGAGCGGGAAGATTCGTTTGAAGCGATGGCTGGAGCGTCAAGTTTTTGCGCGTGAGCCGACGTGTCTGTCGATGGAATGGCTAGCGGCGGCCGCGGCAGCAGCCGGTGTTGCGGACGAACGGACGGAGCGTCCGCTGCGGAGAGCGCGCGGCAGGCGAGGAAGAGAGTGACGTCAACGCGCAGCTGCGGCGCATACGTACGGACGCACGGAGGGACAGCGCTACATAGGCTACTCAAAGAGCTGATTCGCATCTAAAACAAACAGGATACGGTTTAATAGGACGAGTTCTAAAAGGGCAGAATTTAACAGCGCCCGTCTGCTAAATGCGTCCTTTGCAGTGTTGCCATAAGTACATCGCTAAGGCATCCATTCGTTCATTCATTGCATTGGTGAGGCGCGCCACGACGAAGGACACAGGGCTTCAGCCCGCGAGGCCATGACACAAACGTCAGCAGCGAGCCGAGGAAGTCGCAGGCGCATCCAAAGCTCTACCCGCATGTAGGACAGACCAAGACCCCCCCCCCCCCCCCGTCGGGCCCCTCGCAGGCCATCTTTCACCGCCTTCTTGCTGGTTGGGGAAGGGCACGCGCCGCGTCCCGCGTGACGCCGCTTGCAGCGGGGTCCCGGGGTGAGTCAGCGCGTTTTGCATTTCCCGGTGGCAGCACGCCTTCTGTGGTACGGACGGGACACGGAGCTGAAACCGATGTCACGGTACCACGCTTTCCACCCCTCGGACTAAGAACGAGAAAAACCAGAGGTACCGGTGTACGGGAGGGGCAGTCGCATGGTTCTTTGCGTTGTCACGTTTAACGCCTTCCTTTTGATCACCACCGTAAGCCTGACTAAGCCCATTGCAGGACTAAGGCATCCTTTATGTTCCGCCAGTCAACTCAGTCCTGTGCTTACTGCGGTCACTTTATACCCTCAAACTTGCTAACCTAATCTGCTACCTAACTTTCTGTCTGCCCCCCCCCCCAGCTTGCCTTCTCTGGGAATCCAGTCAGTTAACTTAATGACCAACGATTATCCTGCCTACGCACTACGTGCCCAGTCCATGTTCATTTCTTCTTCTTGATTTCAACTATGATATCCTTAACCTCGGTTTGTTCCCTGACCCACTCAGCTCTCCTGTCTCTTTAAGGTTGCACCTATCATTTACCTTTCCATCACTCGCTGTGTCGTCCTCAGTTTAAGCTGAGCTGAGGACGACGCATGCGCTACCTTTTTATACATGCGCTCAATCAGTCTGGGTGGACGTCAGTCCTACTTATCAGTCAACAATCAGCGCGAGTTTATAATGTCATTGAGCACGAGCGTACGGCGGATCCCAAGCATAATTGGCGCAGTCGCACTCGTTCCACATACTTTACAACTGTGACGAGGAGTCAGAGCCACGTTCGATCGATACATCGGACGACGTCCACCACCTGGAAGCGACATGGGCCGAAGCTTGACAAGTGCTCCGTCCATTGGTGAAACGTCAGTATACAAGCTGAAAAAAAGAAGAAATTGGGAGGGAATCGTCAACGGTGCAGGCTAGCCCCAAATGTACGAGAGAACGCGAAGATGGCAGCAATGGCATGGGCTAACGATATGGCGACACTTGTACGAAGTCCATAAGGTCGAGGTGAAAGGGAGATCCTGCTAGCGATCCATATCGCGATCTGCGTGTCGGCGGACACGGGCGTGAATATACTCGAATGAAAGACGGCGGCAGACGATGGCTCTTCGCGTGCTCGAAACGTTGGTGTCGTCGCGCCCTCGCGGCTCCCTTTCCCAAGGCCAGCAGTGAAGCTCGGCCGACAGAACGAGCAGCTGTTTGTCGGAGTAGCTTCGAGGCGCAGTCCCGCTCGCTCACACAAACGCGTACAGCTGCCGCCGCCCACCAGCTGCCGGCCTGCAAGCCCTGCTCCTCTGCGTGTCACCCGGTAATGAGAACGATCACCTCCAGGGAAAGGGAAAGAATAGAGGGAGTGAATATGGAGGAGGACGATCAATCAATCGATCGACACGCTCTCTCTCATTCCGTGTCCGCACCACGAGGCCCAATGAGCTTGCTTTGTCTTATTCGACCAGGGACCACGTTACTGGCGCCGCTATAGCAACGCGGACACACGGCAAGTCGTGACCCGAACGATTTCCGAAGATAAAGAGAGAGAGAGAGAGAGAGAGAGACGTTCCGTTCGGGTCGTTCAAAAAAAAGTTGGCCACATCGATCGATCGGTGGAGAGAAACCGTCGAGTGCAAGCGGCGCTTGCAAACAAGCGGCGTGCGGTCATTCAGCAGTTCGCAGCGAGGTCATCGTTGCTTCGTTCGCGCTGTTGCGTGAATACAACGCGCAGCTGCGCCTGTACGTCGTTCGGCGATAACGGCAGAATGGAAGCGTGTAGGCGAAGGCCACCCACGAACGAGGGCGAAACGATAATTTACCACATTGCCATTTTTTTAGTTCAATCCTCCAGCAAACTTGTTCATCTTTCTCATATGAATACAGCTTTTTCATGAGAATACATGGAGAGAAAGAGTTATTTTAATGGAGAGCTGGAGAATACATACGACCTCGTAGAAACATATCGGAAACATAGATTGGTATAATGTAAACAGAAAGTGTGCCGGGGCTCGAACCTTCGACCTTTTTTCTGCAAGGATATGGTGTATCAAAAACCCTTGATCTCCGAAGCATACAGGAAGTGGAACGCCAAACCTTACGCGTGCATTCTGATATCACACTTCCAATGGCACCAAGGCGAAAGGCAAGAGCCGCTCTAGCCGCGCGGGGCTTCAGTTCCCCGTGGGCCGGCCGTATCCACAGCGTCCTACGCAAGGAAAATTACGCCGAGGGCTTGATTGATTGATTGATTGAGTGATTGATTGATTGATTGACTGATTGATATGTGAGTTTAACGTCCCAAAACCACCATATGGTTTTGAGAGACGCCGTAGTGGAGGGCTCCGGTAAATTTCGACCACCTGGGGTTCTTTAATGTGTACGCCGAGGGCGTCTGAGTGCAAAGGACAAGCAGAGGTCTATCGACGAACTGTGGTAAATTACGGAGGTGAGCAAGTGACACAATGGTTATGCATACCTAGACAGATCAGCGTAGTTTCCCCACAGCACCCCATCCCCCCAACCCTATGTTCCATTAAACATTTACCGCAGTGCGTCGGGAGCCTATACCTCATGAATTCGCAGAAGGGCTGTGCTCGGAGGCAGTTTTGCAGCCATGGTTCACAGCTCCTATGCCAGTTTTCACGTGAACATAGGTGGCGGCGGCGAACTTTGGGCTGTGGGCGGAACATATACATAAGCGCCACAATGTCGCTATACAAGCGCCTCAGTATGTGGACGGCGCCTGCCACTGTTTACAAACACGGAACAGGTCGATAAACTGTAGCGCGAAACTCCACGAGAAAAAGAGAGATCGTGGTCTCCACTTTCTCGAGCAACGATTCACCTCTTGACACATAAGCGACACATATACATTCTCCGCATACACGGACACCTCAAGGCCGTTTTCTGGGTCGCCTCGAGCTCGCGCGCGTGGCATATTACAAATGAGCTCGTATGAACAATTAATGACGACGAACACAGCCCATCCGTATTGACCTTACGAGCAGCTGTTCCCATTGTTTGTATACCGTCTCGATGGAATGTAACGAAGGACCGCGATGATCCGTGACTATCTCAGCTGTAGGCGGGCATACCTGCTTATAAACTGCTGTCGCTAAGACACGAAGATTGGACACATACGTATAATAATGCGTAACAGCTTAAGTACTTTTAAAAGGGTCATGCAACAATTTCCCAAGCAATCCTCGAATGGTTTCGTTAAAAAAAGTTTATTACCTCGTAAATAGACCGCCACCAAAACGTTTGGGAATGCATCAAGTACTAACGACGACCCAGAGATTTGTGGCTCGCGATAACTGCTTCGTTTCTTCAGCAGAAAATGAAGGAGAAGATGGGTTCCATTTTCGAAATATTTTAAACAAATGCATAAGAAACTCGAGGAGCTTTTTCCCTTCACTTTCCCATATACAAACGAATGTTCATCCGCAGTAAAATCATTTTTTTTTTGCTCCCTTTAATTCAGTCCGTGTGAAGCAAATCATGTAATTGAATAGCACCAATGTTCAGCCACGTATTCGACCCGTCAAAGACGCGGCAGAAAATTCCGAATATGCGCGCCTGGTATCATGCACACAAGCATTGACGGTCATGCGTCGTGTTAATAAAAACGTTCGGCTTGCCCTATTAATTTGCCCGTGTATACCTACAAGTCGAGCCGGACTCGCGGCCGAAACAAAGCTAAAGAAAGCAAACAGATCTACGGAGACGCAGGGAAAATACAATAACCTCGCCACACTCATATAACGCTGCGTACGTGCTCGCGCAACGACCACCGAGGGCACGAGAAACAAATTAGTTTCGCGACGGCGTCCTTTCATCCGGGACCTCATTTGGCAGGACATCTCCGGTCTACGGCAGCGAATAACAATGCGCCGTGACGTCATGCACGCGGAAGCGCCGAGGTCCTTTCTTTTTAACACATAAGCGAGTGAGTCATCATTTTATATAAGAATGCCGCGATACCAGAAACAGGCAACACACGTATGATCTTTATTTAACACCTGTCTCTCTCTCTCTCGTTATTTTTTTTTAGGTTCCGTCATTTGCAGCGTCGAGCGACGTATTCGCTTATCTTCACACGTCACGGTGTCCGTAACTAGAGCTCCGAAGCAGAGATGAATCCACGTAAACTGAAACGTGACTCTTATGAGGCACCTTCGATCAAACGCACGCGCCTTTTACCGGGTTCCTTATATTTTTCGCGCGGTCGCAGCACCATAATATATCCCTGCCCTCAGAGCACCCCCTTTTTTTTGTTTTTTTTAAAAGACGATATTCTTTCTTGGGATACTTGAACACAAAAATTGCGGTCTTTCCGGCTGCCTGTCACAAGGTTCAGCCACCCGGCCGAAGCACTTTCTCAAAGCCCAGCCATCTTGAACTAGTGGCTGCATTCGTACTTGTGAACATTGTCGATTAAAAATCAAATATTAGGCATATCTGAGGCGCAGCATCACTACGTAAGTATTAGGTGGTACTTTTCTTTACTAGGAAATAGACACGCGATTCTAAATACCCCAGTGTTTCTTAGGCTGCGCTTAAAGTGCAACGTTATGCACGAAAGAAGGCCGGCAGACGACTATCGTCTTTCGACGACATTTGCAGCGAAGCACGCGAATAAGTGAGCAATTATTTGCTTGATCACGTTGAAGCAATGCCCGCAAACGAACGGCCGTGTACAATTGTCGCCACGCTTCGCACTCGCTCGTCATTCGTACGTCCCAAACCAAGCCGTTAATTGGCAAATGTACCTCTGTAGCACATGTTTCGTACTCGGCGGCTGCATTCTGTAATAAATGTACAGCACGAAAGAAGGCGGTTCGATCAAGGTGTTCGTTTTTCGTTAGACACGGTCGCGTTGGTTCGGCGAACAATGAAGCCAAGGAGAGCCTCGTTAAATAATGGTCGTCACATGACAACGAAAGTACAGACGCACGCGTACGCCCAGATATTCAAAATTTTATCCGGGTGGAGGCAAAGTGGTATACGTTAAGCAAGATATCTTGATTGATTGATATGTAGGGTTTAACGTCCCAAAACCACCATATGATTACGAGAGACGCCGTAGTGGAGGGCTCCGGAAATTTCGACCACCTGGGGTTCTTTAACGTGCACCCAAATCTGAGCACACGGGCCTACAGCATTTCCGCCTCCATCGTAAATGCAGCCGCCACAGCCGGGATTCGAACCCGTGACCTGCGGGCCAGCAGCCGAGTAGCTTAGCCACTAGACCACCGCGGCGGGGCAGGCAAGGTATCTGCGAAGCTGCAGGACGCGGTCTCGATTCCCAGTCAACCACGTTTGGATGGGGGCAAAATGCAAACGCGCGTGCGCTTCAACCTGAATTCATATCAAAGGACACCCGGTGGCCACAAACAATTCAAGCAGCTCCCCGCAACGGCGTGCCTAATAATCGTATCTAGATTTCGGCACATACAAAACCCCAGAACGTAACTTACTTTCTTAGATTAGCGCGAAGTCGAACCCTGTGTTTCTGGCGGGAATCCAGAAATGTATGCAAGATGCTGACGGCACATGAACAGGCTACATGACAGGTCTGAGCTGTGGCGTAAGCAGGGGATGACTCGGGTGGTTCAAGCCACCCATATTTTTTTTTTTTTTTACATCTTGCGTGCATGGGTTGAGTACATATATACCCATACATGCTAACAGACTAAAAAAAATATGCAAACAAAAAAAACTGATCGGACCATGCCACCTGCCCACAGAAAAGAATTTCAGCCTGCGCCCTCGTTTCGGAGTTGGACAACGACCTATGGAGCGCATGCAGATGAGAACAACGACGCCACTTCATTTGGCGCCTCTGATCAAAGCCGATCGTTTACATGCACGCATATATATATGCACATGTGCGCGGACCTCGAGTTTGGCCGCGATCAACGCAGGTGCGGCGGTAAAAAGAGGGTAAAAAAAGGGGGGGCCCCTCGAGATCGTAGAGACTAAAAAAATAAAAAAAGAGGGGGGAGGGGTGAGATAGAAGCACGGGACGCGCACCTGGCCCGCATTTCCTCCGTCGCCGCAGCGACAGCTGCCACCGCCGCCGCCTTGGTGCCGCTCCCAAGTTTTCTTTTTCGACAAGTCTTGCGCAAGCCCGTCCGACGACAAATCTCGGACGAAGAGAAGTAGCCCAGTCCTGTGGCACGCTCTCCGCTTTCCGGAGCAAGACGAAGCCTCCTATATAACAGCTCTCGAACGACGACGTATCAGATTGCTTCTCAGAAATCGTGCGCATACGTTAACACGTTTACTAAGGGCGCGAATCGATGGTGTTTTGGGGGGAGTCTTAAGATTGCTATCACATAATGCTTAAGGCATCTGTACGGCCTTAACACAACGAAGCAACGCGTCCGTGCAGGTTCATCAATTGCGTGCGAGGACCAACGACAAGGACATCGACGGGTACAAGACCACACGTGATTATGACGCCGGCTCGAGACGATCGATTCATGACATTCCAGTTGACGATATACGTAACAATGTGTATCTGAGCTTTAAAAGAAATGGGGTGCCAGTGTCACACAGTCTGTCAGGAAGCGCATAGCCGGGACGAGGGAATATACGATGCGTACCGATTAATGTTTCTTTTTTCCACTCCCTTCGAATTCGAAGTGCTTCTTCCTTCATCTTCGGACTTCATCTTCGGGGAGTGCAGACGTTCAAATCAGAACAGCCGCAGGAGAAATGTATAACGCAAGGATTACAGGCAGCGCGCGGCAGTAGCAATACGAACGAGGTTGCCGACAGATAAGCCCTCGTCCCGCTGAGCGAACGTAAATTAATGGGCCGTCGACGTAATGACTATCCCTCCGACATAAGCTTAATATCACTAACACACGCGCGGCCAAAGCATCCGAAGCGAAGTCAACGCCGGACGACGCTCTCATAGCGCCACCTGGGTGTCGTCGAGGCACGTGCCCACACGCTCCGCCGCGCACGACTGAATACATATCGAGCGAGCAATCGCCACTAGTCCCGCACAGCCCAACTACTATTGAATGCGAGATGTATACACAATACGTGCATCGACCCGACCCGACTGAAGCCCCGCTCGTATACTTTATTACGAGCAGCTTTATACGACTCGATCGAAGCAAGCAGGCGGCCATGACTTCCAAATTAGCGAGAACTACGACGGAGCTCAGGTCGCGGGTTCGCTGTCGGTGCATAACATTGGGGTTTCAACTCCCACAACAACGGTATAAAGCGGTATAAGTTTTGTAGTATGTTTGTTTCCTGAAAGCGCCTAGGCAGCTCACTATAGCATTAGTTTAAACTCATTATGTAGCTCGGCTTGCAGGGTGTCATAAAAACGCCATTAATGTATAGGAACTTCAGGTGGTCTAAACTTCCGGAGCCCTCCACTACGGCATCTCTCATATTCATATTGTGGTTTCGGGACGTTAAACCCCACATATCAATCATCAATGAATGTATATAGGAACTGACGGTATGCATAGCAATTGAAGAGAAACCACGTGATCAGTCACGAGGCATCGCAGAGGCAACTTCAGCGGGAAATTGGCACAGTAGATATGCAAGATACGGCATCGGAGAAAGATACGCGACGGGAGAAACATTTTCTCACGGAAAAAACACTTTTCCGTGCGTCTGCAAGGTCGACGAGCCCGAAACTGTCGTGTTCCCTTTCTCTCGTTTCTAACAAACACTACCAGAATGATAGTTTCAGTGTTGGTACCACGGCCTTCCCCGCGACTGTTAAGAGACCGAGATAAGTTAAGAGACCATACGGTTCTCCATCCATATATATTTGCACAGTCGCAGCAGGAAGCGACGGCGGTTGATAACAGCGCGCGCCGAGATTTAGACGCATACACACCGAACTGCAAAAGCTTGCGGAACGCGAAATATTCGTGAAATCTTCTCGCCTGTGCCTGACAAAGCTATAGTATACTTCCAATGTGATAATCCAGCCTGTAGTTGGTATTGCAACCTATTGTAGTAGCTAACCAGCTAAATAAATTAGAATCATTACGTACTAATCGTCATTATTTTACGCATATATGAACATCAGCATGCAGGGCGAAAGCCTCTCCCGCTAGTCTCCAGCTTACTTTATAACTTGTGCGAGATGACGCCCCTATGCTATTTTATCCCACCGAACGTAGTAATTTCCACCCTTCATTTTACTCTTTCCCTTCACCGATTGCGTCTCTACACTCAAGGGAGTAAAGAGGTATCGAGGTTGCTCCTTTAGAGGAGTAACTAACCTGCTACACCTATTGCACCATTTTGGAAGTAACTGCGAAGGCGTCTCTAGGTATATAGGCAACCATTCTGTTGCTTTTACTGCTTTTTCACAAAGAAAAAATTCACATTTTTTTTTTCCACGCCATCGTCCCGTAAACTTTTGGCGTTGGGTGTATACGAAGGTCGAACAACGACGCAGCGCCGAATTTTTACCGAATAACAAACGCGTGCAGTTGAAGTGCGAGGGAAAGGAAAAAGAAAAACTGCCGAGTTTCTTCCGCCAGCGACATATATGCTAAGAGAGGGGCGTTCAACCAACGCGAGACCCTGGCGTAACGCGACGTCCGTGGGTCACCCGATTTGAAGCGTTGAAGGGACATTAGAGAGGAACAATGAGTCGGTTTAGATTGACAAAGTGCACTCTGAAAACACTGATTCTAGATATGCCACTATCAAAAGTTCATCACTAGCGGAGAAAAATCAAGGTTGAAGTTTCATTTTTTTTTTATTCCGCGCCAAAATCTCCGCGCGTGACGTTAGAAATTTCCAAAATGTATTTTCGGTATTTTCGTGGCATTAGCTCGATGGAAGTTTTCTGAAACTTCGTACGCTAAGTCTATGGCCCCCACAAGTTACAATGAACTTCCATTTTTATCGATTAGAATCTGCGTAGAACCCAGCGTACGTCTTCAAAATTTCTTACGTCACGGGGTTTGGCGCGGACATCTCAAAATGGCGTCGCCACTCACATTTCATATGAACTCGCATTTTATAGAATACATGAGCTTTCTCCAACAAGCCATACGTATCGGAAGACCTGCGCAAACCCTATAGATTATATGGCTACGCACCCGACCCTTTATTTCCACAGTGTACGTACGTAAATTGACCATGAGTTCTGACACCGAATATACTCAGCTTTAGGCGTCACATTTCCCATAAGCCATGGCCGCATCCCACCCCGTTTTCGAAAAGAAAAAAAAAAGGCACCTGCCTTTGACTGAAGCCTGTGCGTGGCTTATGAGCCAAGGCGGTATTCAATGGAAAAACTATGACCATAGCCACTAACACAAATTAGAGTAGCGGAATTGACAACGAGGACAGTGCTTATACCTTGAACAATGCTTATACCTTGAATCATGTATGGACTAAAAAAAAATTTAAACGCACTTAACAGGAGCTTTAGGTGACACAGGAAACTTATCCAATTTATCGGCCAGACCTTTCCACTACGGCCGATGGTCTGAACGTAGCACCGCCTCGAATAGTCTCTGGTAGTCCAGGCCGGGACGATAAAGCCGATACCATATCGTCAGTGGCATGTGGAGGCGATGGGCTTACGGTATATCATAAAGAAAGGCACCGACTGACCGAAAATGCGGCGCTCACGTGCCTTCATAAACTCGGCGAGTCATGAACGCCGACGTGCTACTGAGGACAACACTATTGAACGGCGGCCATCCCTTTTAATCACCGCTGGCGTGCACACCGGCTTTCCCGGGAGAGGAAGGGAGACGTACTGGACGGCCTGCGAAACGGGGTACAGCATGGTGACGTATAGAGCAAACAGACCGAGCGGAAATCGGGGAAGAACCGTATGTGCCAACAAACTCGATTTTCGCACAAAATTTCAGGGGTGGTGGGGTAGCTTTGACCACACAAATGAGGAGAGAAAGAAGAGATCGGGTTTACAGGCGAAGCTTCTTCGTACATTATCATACACACTTGTCGCCACAGCTTGTAATCGAAACTCATCTCGCTCTATTTTACTTTATTTACAAGCGAAATACAATCCGCTGTATGGACCGAAGCGAGGGGGAGTGGAAAGAGGGACGGGGGATTCGACCGTGATGGTAAACATAGTCGTCGTCCCGGGGATGGGGTAACGGCGCGGCATCGTTAAATGTCCGACCGGCAGGCATCGATTTGTCCCACGGGACGTATAGTAGCCGCGTGCCGTGCACAGTACCTCCCTCTCAGTCTCCGCGTCTGGTTCGTGCTTACTCAATTCAAGGCTGACCGGGCGGCAAACGCAAGAGCGAACCAACGACTCACGTTCTCGGTTGCATATGTGGCATTGTATTGAATACGACGGCGTATACATTTAGGTTCGGTGATTCATGTCCCCCCGTCCCCCCCACCGCACGGTCGACACATTCGTATACTCGTGCTCAAAACAGTTTTAAACTTCCGAACAGCCGTATATCGGTCCATCTCTCAAATATATGTGATTTGAAAGGAGTCATGATGTCTTGGACGCCTCGATGCACCTAGCGCATCCACCTACTGAAATCACCTCGCAGCCGCTTCACGACATACACAGAGTAAGCAACACGGCGCTTGTGCTGCTTTTCTCTGAACTCATTCGCTTTATACGCGCACTTCCCCCGTTCACTATACATATATATATTCATTGTTTTATTGACAAACTGAGACAGCGCCATTCAGTCTCAATGATTGATTGATTAATTGATTGATATGTGGGGTTTAACGTCCCAAAACTACCATATCATTACGAAAGACGCCGTACTGAAGGGCTCCGGCAATTTCGACCACCTGGGGTTCTTTAACGTGCACCTAAATCTAAGCCCACGGGCATATAGCAGCATTTTCGCCTCCATCGAAAATGCAGCCACCACCACCTGGATTCGATCCCGCGACCTGCGGGTCAGCCACCGAGTACTTTAGCCACTAGATTACCGCGGCGGGGCGCGCCGTTCAGTCTTGTCTTACACGATGTATCTCAGCGTGTTTTTCATTCGACGTCACCGAGAAAACAAATCCGTTGGCGGCTTGCAGCTGTGCAGCAAGCAAGGCTCGTCGGGTCGAAACGAGCGCCAGCAACATCAGCAACCGGAGCCGGAATCCATTCCCTTCCCTGCACAGCGCGCGCCGCGCCGCGTATACCTTTTGCAACACTCGAAGAGGGAGGAGATTCCGAAGATCACAACAGCCTCGTGCTGCTCCGCGACGGCATCTTCGCGAAGGAGGTAAAAGAAATAGACGCGCCGAACAGGTTTACCAGTTTCAGCAGGGTACCGTTTAGAGCTGGTCGGTGCGCAGTTTTTTTTTTTTTTAGAAGGACGTGCTCGGAGGTTAAAATAACAGCGAGAAAGAAGACGCAGAACGTAACAGTGTCTCGCTCCGTCCGTTTCTTATGGCGAATTCCGCTGGTAGATCCGGAGCGGCCGCCGAAATCCTGGAGAGAGCACTGCGCCAAGCCAGATTTGCGGAGTGGAACACGTGAATGGCCCCGCCCCGTCTGAGGTCGCTCTGTCTGAAGTTGTGTTTACGCATACTTCACTAAACCGGTATACTGCAAACTTCCTCGACGTAGCCGCCGATTATCTTCGGCCGTGCACACGGCGGGCCAAAAAACATTTCCTTATAGTACATCATTTCGTACTGCACGTACAGCTCGTCGTCCTCGCTGCTGCTACTACTGCTACTACTGCTACAGTGATCTCGCTGTCGCTCAAAGCAAACCAGCAGCAGCACGTCCAGCAGAGTCAAGTGACGCCATTTTAGGAGGAGGAGGAGGAAGGGATGAAATGAAAGGCAGGGAGGTCAACCAGACGCACGTCCGGTTTGCTACCCTGCACTGAGGGAAGGGGTGAGTGGATTAAAGGAGAAGAGAGAGAGAAGTGAAGGGCAATGTGTGTCATTTTAGGAATTTAAACAAGTGCACGGGGTGACTAGACAGGCACCACCTCAAAAAAAAAAAAAAAACAACGCCGAAAACAATTCAGCTGCCCGATTGAACCGGAAATGACGGCCACACATTCTCGTAGTTTCAGGAAGTTCCGTCTCTGCAAGACGGAGCACGCGGAACACTCCATCACGGAGTTGGCTGCTCCGAATCTGCCAATGGGAAACGCGAACTTACTCCGAATCTATACCAGCGGAATGCAGATTCTCGGCCGCGGAGCAAGAAAACTACTATCGAGTGCACGGCAAACCTTTTCCCTCCATTACCACCCCTCCTCCGTCCGCTGCGCAAAAAAGAGCTGTGGGACGACGCCCTCCGCGACGGACCTCCCGAGGTTCTGCGAGCCATCATACAACGGGCTCGACAGGTCGCCGGAGTCGTCCTAGGGACCCCGGACTAGGGGTCCCTCCCATGCTTTTGTTCTACCTACATAATAAAGATGTTTTGTCTCTCTCTTGTTCCCGCTCGACGAGACGAATTTGCTGTTAGTTGGACCAGTGATTCTTTAACCTCGCGTCACGTGCTTCGTAAAAGTTAATGAGCCAATTTGCAACTAGCAGAAGAAAAAAAAGGGGGGGGGGAGGAGACAGTTGTTGGCACATATTCTCGCAGCGCAAAGTTTTCTTTGATACTCACGGCAGGAAGCAGTACTGGTACACAAGAATATGACAATGATACCTAACAAAATGGGCGGGGCCAGGAAAGGGTGGGGAGAGTAGTTGATGTCTCCCTCTCTCCTGAGCAAACATCGTCAAAACTCAACGCCCAATTTCCCCCTCCATGCCCCCCTTCTCCACCACCAAAAAACGTTACTCGTTGTGAGTGTTTCCCAATAGTGAAATCTGGCACCACCTTCCCAACAATAACCAACTAACGACACAGTAAATGTAAAACACTAATATACGAACTGCCTAATTTTTTCAAAAGAAAGCAAAAGGAAAATAAAACTGCGTAACTCCAGTAACGCGGGCTTCTAAACGCACCTATGTTTTTGTTGTTTTTTTTTGCAGACATAAACCACCACAATGATATCGTCTAAAGCCCGTATGAATCTGACGCACAAGTTATAATCACCGAAATGACAATATGTTGAACTCAAAAACCGATTTCAACAGACGACTTTCACTGTGCCAGTTGGCGTGCGGCATTCCACCCTCACCATAATTCTGATTTTAATGAGCCTCTCAGACGCAGGGGAATCCGTAATCAAATTGCGAGAAAAAAAAAAACAATGCGCACTTGAAGCTTAGCACCGGTTAGCAGAAAACGCAGACTTGCAACGTTGCCAAAAATACCGCAATCCGACAAACGTCATTCTGAAGCTATCTAACCCCAAGCACTCGCCCTCAGACTAAAAAGTCACGGCTGGCACTGCGACAGCTATAGAACGCGCGTGTCCAATCAGGAAAAAAAAATAGTGGGAAGACGTTAGCTTCAAGACATGACTATTTTTTGAACGCGGGGTGTTGCTGGAGCTGGCGTGTCGAAAAAATCTACTACTACCCCTCCTTCAGATGCCACCACGCTTCCCCAGACGCCAGCCCTGACTAAACAGGGATGCAAAACACAGTTGCCACCACAAACACTTAAGTTCCGAAAGTGTTGGGAAGTGGTGCCGGAAGTGAACACATTTCGTGTTTACATACTTTCTTTTTCATTATGGACAGTACCAGCGCACACACTCACGGGGCGTTTTTTTTTTTCCGTCCCGTGAATGTGTACCCTGGTACTGCCCATAATGTATCACCAACTAGCCCAACTATCAGTTCTGCCTTTTTTTTTCAATTTTTTTCTTCTTTGTTTCAACCTTGCCTTGATTAGAACACACCTCAGTCGATACAAAGGGCATATCGACACATCCTTATTATTATAATCATCACCATCATTATAACCGGCAAGCGCGTCCTTTATTTGTGGTTCTGAAAAATGCCGGCTCCTGGGACACCCTATGTTCACGAATTTTTCGTGGTCAGTCAGAGCTATAGATCCACCAGATGGCACGCATCTCGAAAGCTCGATCGCATTTCGAAAGAGAGAGAAAAGATTATCATCTAACGAGATGACCTCGTTAAATAACCAATTACTGTTTTACTGCAGCTAAAAAAACTGCTTACTTGATGATAGCAAGATTTAAACAGCCGGCTGAAACGTTGCTGCGCGCGTTTATAGCAACCCTCGAGGGCAACGCGGCGTAAGTGAAGAAATGAAAAAAAAAAAGCGCTCGAGACCGACTGCGCCCGGATACGTGAATGCAGAGGATCGTAAAATGGTTTCAAGACAACCTATTTTTTGTTGCTTTTCGTCTTATTCGTGTTCGCAAGCTTGCCGTCGGTTTATGACCAGCCTTCAAGAGCGAGCACAAGGCTCAGTGGATCTGGGAAAAAATTTTTAATTAGACAATAAAACTGCGATCGCACAACCATTAAAAGACGAAATCTCACATAAACTACCTCTTCAAGAAGGACAACAAAAATAACTCTGCAATACACGACTTTTCATTTATCTCCCCCACTCTCTTAGTCGGAACATAAATGAAAAGATGATGCTTTCTTTATTTCCTATTATTAATTCGTTATGAGTATTACTATTATTACCATTTATACATTCATTTGCGCTTCGCCTGTTATCCAAAACATGTAGCAGTGGCCCCGAACCTATGACGTCAAGTTAAGTATAGAGCACCGCCACAGCCATAATGGCCTACACTAAATATCTCCTTGCACTCTTTCTCTCTCTCTCTCTCTCTCTCTGTGTGTGTGTCTGCGTGTGTGTGTGTGTGTGTGTGTGTGTGTGTGTGTGTGTGTGTGTGTGTGTGTGTGTGTGTGTGTGTGTGTGTGTGTGTGTGTGCTAAATGTCGACTCCTGTGACACCCCGTGTTCACGAATTTGTGTGTGTGTGTGTGTGTGTGTGTGTGTGTGTGTGCTAAATGTCGACTCCTGTGACACCCCGTGTTCACGAATTTGTGTGTGTGTGTGTGTGTGTGTGTGTGTGTGTGTGTGTGTGTGCGCGCGCTAAATGTCGACTCCTGTGACACCCTGTGTTCACGAATTTGTGTGTGTGTGTGTGTGTGTGTGTGTGTGTGTGTGTGTGTGTGTGTGTGTGTGTGTGTGTGTGTGTGTGTGTGTGTGTGTGTGTGTGTGTAAGCAGCAGACAACTGCTTACGAAAGAGAGCCCTGAGACCCCTCGCGCGCCCTATAGGACGAGCTCGGTACCTGCGGGCAGCGCGGATCCCGGGGGTCATAGATAAACGTGTGACAACAACTCTCTGAGTCACCCTGAGCGTTGACTATTCGATCGGTGACTGCCACCGCGAAGTGCAAGGACCTCTGTTACGTCACTGCTCCTGCAGCAGGTGTCTAGTTGCTCTCACGCTAGCTGTACTCATTGCCGCAGAGTAAAATAAAAGCACTACACTATACATTCACGAAATGAAAAAAAAAAGAAATCAAGAAAACATTTTGTTCTTGCTTTTTTCGGGGGGAGGGGGGGACACTATACGCTCACAAAATGAAACTTTTTTTTTTTGAAAGGGGGGGGGGGGGGTATAACGACTGCTACGAGCAAATGCTCTCGCTGACCGCGTCATTACAAACACATCCTCTAAAGGTAATTCTGGCTCCGGTGCAAATGTCGGAGTTGTGCAGACACGATCACAAACTGTAGACGCAGTAAGACCAAAGTACGAGCACTACTACTTTCACCCTAAATGTTCGCCTTCGAATCCTGCGTTCTCAAGCGTTCGCTTACGGGCGACGGTTTCGCTTTTCCCGGCATTTCGAGTGAGGAGTCGGACTCGAAAGAGCAGCGTTCTTTCTCGCTTCGTCCCGGGCTCCCTCTCGCGCATTCGTTCGACGCCGATCCACGCGAGAAAAGTTTCTATCTCCGTTGAGGCCGAGAACACAACCCAGTGGGACATTTGCGCGAATCGTCACCGCTCATCCGTATACGCGGCTGCGTTAGCAGAGAGTAAATTAACACCGTCCCTCACTCCAAGCGCCGGGAATCAGCTCACGTCCCAGACGCGTTGATTACCGCGGTTGACCTACGGTTATGAGATTCGACGGTCGCGGGTTCGATTTCCGGGAGGCATTTCGAAGGCGGCGAAATGCCAGAGGCCCGTGCGATGCGAGTGACCGTCAAAATAACACCAGATGATCGAAATTTCCCGAGCATTCCACCACCGTGGCATCTCTAACAATCACGACGATAGTTATAGCGCGAGAACAAAACGACGACACAAAGACAAGAAGGACACGAAAGACTTGTCTTTGTGTCGTCGTTTTGTTCTCGCGCTATAACTATCGTCATGCCATACCAACTAGCCCAAGCTGCCACACTTCTAACAATCACATCATGATCTTGGGACGCAAAAACCCAAATACTATTATTACGTCACAGACGCCTCACAACTCTCAAACATCGGAGCCGGAACAGTGAGTTGACCATCTAGGGAGGCGACGCACGTAAAGTTAGTGAGCGTAGCGATACCAAAAAAAAAAAAAGGGTTCCACCAAGGGCTCGCGAAGCACACAACACACTTTCGTTACAGAATAAATTCGTTCACAACAAAACTACGGACGCGTCGCCACTTCTGCATGAGAGTCAGCTGCCACATGAAGCAATCAAAGGCAGGTGCTAACGCAACATCGCTGACAGTGGATGCACAAATCGGGATACATTAGAGCAATCTGTCGACGGCACGGGGTCTCGTTGATCACCTACTGTGAGAAACGCACCTACATCGATAAAAATACAACAACGACGCTCCACGCAGTTGTATATCAGGCAGCCCTGGCCGCAGTATACACAGACGCAAAATCCATCACATTTGTTGCGTAACGTAATCGAGGAGACCACGCAAAGAAAAAAAAATGGGAACGAAAGAACGCGTTAGGGAAGGTAGACAACGTGTAAGTAATGCGACTTGGCTCAATCTGTTCCAGAACGGCTCATTCTATAGAACGCCGAGGCATTCTTCTAACAAGTGAAGCAGTGCCACGTTTAAACGCCTCACCAGAACAATACAGTTTGACGAAAGTAATTCTCACACCGCAGTAACGCAGAACTTTCTCGAAGCGACACTTTTGTGAGTGCTCCAAAACGCTAGTGCTGCAGTTGTGCATAGACGGTTCAACGCTCTAACGCTTTGAGCGTTTCCAGAAGTGATTCGCCGTTTCTCTCGTGCCAACCAAACGCAGAGCAGCTTTAATAAAAGCGCAACGAACCACAAGCCAACGGACCTATCTCGGTCGACCAGACCGAATTTACGGCTTCGTGCCCTTAATTGAGAAAAAAATATGAAGAAGAGCCAACTCACGTATAGGGGCAGCCTCCGGGAGAAGCGACGGGGTATGTCCCGTAGATGACGCGGTCAGGGACGCCCGGCGACCTTCAAAAATCCACAGAGAGCCTCGGCGGGGCGACGATCGGAGAGATGCCGTGTAGTGTACACATACGTAGGCGGCCGAGAGTCAACGACGCGCCGCCAGCAGTCACCGCGTAACAACGGTCGTGACGTCAACGCACTCACACAGCCGTCGGTGGTAGGGCGGCGGGGGGAAACGCCGACAATCCGCGTGCTTTACGTAAACGCCAGCAAAGTGCGACACCGAACGACACAGACGAACGCGATTGGCGGAGTTTCGAGGGAGAGCGAGCGAAGGGCAAAGGCGATCAGATGTTTGCCACTGGAGAGCTGGCTGCGGTTCGGGGGCAGAAGTTGCCGCCGGCCTCGCTTCGTGCAGTGTTGCGCGTGCAGACGCAACGCCCCTCACTATCGGAGAGTCCCTCTATAGTCACTTATCCGGAGCTTTCACATACGGCGATACGCTTCCCTCCGGGACGAACGAAGATGATGAGAGCGAGAGAGATAGCCAGTCACACAAACCCGAATCGCGGCCGCTCAGTTCGGTCAGTCGCCCTTTCGCGCGAAACGCAACACACCCAACAGTCAGAAGACGGGAGGCACAATGTTCGGCCCGCTTTTCCTGGAGAGACGCCAGCTCTTTCTTTGCTCTCCCTGTTTCAGTCTGGACGAAAAAAACATATATATGTGAACGCTAAAACGCGCCTTTTCTCTAGAAACGCCAACGCCGTGTAAGAAGGGGTGGGGTGGTGGCTTTGAGCTGCGTTGATGAGAAGTGCTGTCAGCGCCAACGCGAGGAAAAACTGCGAACGTGCCAGGGACGGGTAGGAACAATAACGGCAACAAAATTATAAGCCAAGAGGCCGGCGCGGTAACAAGAAACGACGACAACAACGATCCGTGGTTTTTTCACCTAAATGGCCGATGACAGTAAACGATTGGAAATGAGCGATTGTTCGGTCGCCTTCTACAGTTGGCAGTGTAGTTAGCTGACTGTCGATTTTTTTTATTTGTACTTTATTCTTGCCGACGAACCGAACTGTTTCTCTTTTTTTTTTCCTTTCGTGTATACTCGTCCTGATTCTTTCTTCTTTTGCTTGCCCTAATCTCTAACAAAACTGGAAACGTCTAAGCTCGTAAAGCAGATCCACGCCGAATTCCACGCGCACCAGACAATGACCAACAGAGAACGGCAGCAGACGACGCGGAGCAGCCACCTGGCCCAAAGCGATCCCGCAATGCCTTTCGCGACAGCGTTGCCGTGACAACCACATTCGGAGCACGTCGCCCACACGGTGTCGTCATGGTAACACGGCCGCGGGAGAAAGGAGGACACTCAGAAGCGCGAAAGGGAAGGCGCTTCACTCTCACCCTCAACTCCCGAAACTGTGTTGGTAAACAACCCAGCACGGCCGCTCCCCTCAGAGCCAATGGCATACGCCTTTCTCGAAACCGAAGGCAGTTCCGTGCGACTGCTTACAAATACTTATCGCGACAACGCAGTGATCATGCCAGCATTCCACCGATATATTTCTCTTCTGAACGCATCGGCAAAAGTGATGGTCGACCTTCATAGACTCCTCGGTCACCCACAGGAATCACCAGTGGAGACGAAAACTTCGTTGTTTTCCCTCGGGAGCAGTAAAATAAAGAAAAAAACGCGACGTAGTCATTTGAGAAGCCTGCATAGAACTGGGCAGTAGATGTTTACGCGCGCTTGGAACGTGTCCCTCCCTTCCTGGGCGCAAGCGAATCGATACGGACGTGTGACCTCGGTGCCTTTTCGGAGCGACCCACCAAGGCCAGCAGCGGACGGGAAGGAACGCCGGCCGCGTGAAAAGGGGCGATTTTGTTGTTGTTGTTGCTGTTCTCCGAGACACGGTACTTTCACTCGGTTAGCGGCTCAGGATGCAGACCTACTCCCGTCGTCGCAGCTGCAGCAGCGCGAGAGCCGTCCTTTTCTCCGCCACTCGCCTAGCAGCACCGACCGCACAGCTGACTGCAGCGACGCACGCATACCCATGCAGCGGCGAAACCAGCTGCACGCGCGCTCAAGGCGGCGACCGCACCTTCTACTCGGCCTGGTGGATGGACTGACGGCTCACTTTCATAACCGTACGGTTAGGTGCGTGCGTGTCTACAAACGGAGATCCGTCGCTGGAAGCGGAGAGGCCAGACGTCGAAACGGCACTTCCGCACTCAGTTGCGAAACACTGCAACGAGCTGTATATAAACACACACACGCGGGGAGAGTAGTAGTCCGCAGTAGGAGGAGAAGAAGAAAGAAGGTCGATAAGAAGCGCCTCACCGAAACGGCCAGCGGGACGACGATACGGCTGATGACGAAAGGCAAGCGTTTGTCGGAATCCACAGTGGCCAGCCTAGCCTACTAAACTGGAGGCCACGTAGGCACTGCGTGCGAGGTTTCTTTCACACACACGAAGTCGCGAAAAGGCCGACCGAGGAAAGATGGAATGCGACCGCCGGCAACGAGAATCCCGCAACAGCAGCGTACACTGAAGCAGGCACAGCTGAAACACACGCACACAGTCTAGAAGACGAGAAGGCCGCACTGCGCGCGAGGAAACAGACGGCGGAAGAAGTGTGTCGCCGTTCTCCTCTCTCGTCGCCGACGCAGGGCTCGCTTGAACGTCTAGCAGAGAGGAGGAGAGTGCACACAACAAAAGGCGGGCGAGGGAGAAGCGGCTTCTTCGGGGTCGGATGAACGAGCAAGAAAAAAACTTACGCCCCCCGCGTCGTCGTCGTCGGGAACCGAGAAACACACGCGACTGGTGACTGGCCCTCCCGCACCGAGGCAGGCGGCCGTGCAGGCAGGCTCGGCTGTCTCCTTCTGAGATTAGTTCGTCCGCTCTCCGTTTCTATTTCGGGGAGGCGCTGCCACCGCTGGAAAAAACGCGACGCGAACGCCGCTTGGCAGCGGCTGGCATCGATCCTTGAAAGGGAACGTCATCCACGAATAGGACGAGAATGAACACTCCACCGTGGACAATTTCCGGGTACTCCGCTTTATCAACAGAGGGACGAATTAGTGCCCCGTCACATCTCCTGGAACTTTAAAAAGGCTCAATCGACGACGAACCGCTTCCCCAACCATGACAGAGAGACCATTGAATTCTGTGTGCAAAAATGCAACTAGCAGAAAAACCAGAGACATACGCCCAGTTCTGCCCGGTCACCATGGACCAAATAGAACGTCCACGACGACACCTAACCTTCGCAAACGCCAATATATTGAATGCGCTTTGTTCGATGTCTTGTCAGTCAGGACAACGAAAATCACTAAAGTCGCGGCGTAATGGAAGTGGATGCATGAGCTTGTAGAAAAACAAAGTTCTCTGAATTGCTAGACTGCAGCACACGTCATAGTAGTAGGTGCGAAGACCGCAGAATATTTTTAAATACGCACAGCAATTCTCTAGCTATACCATGCGGCTATTTGTGCCGAACGGGTACCCAACACCTACAGGAACGGATGCCAATCAAAACTGCGAGTGACGTCAAACACGCATACAAGTGTATACACTCGATGGACAAATTTAATTAAAAAAACAATCACAGCATATCCACGGAGTGAATGATGATGAGTAGGGCGAAGCGTCCATCAGTCCATCCGCCCATGTATCCGTTCCTGCGTCCGCCCGTGCGTCAGACAGGTAGACAGACGTTGGACAGACGCGGCCAGCGGATGATTCACGGTTTGCCGATAAAACCCTCCGAAGCTTCACCCCACTCATCATCATTCACTTTGTGGATATCCTGTGATGTGGTTACTACATACACGCATACATACAGGTGACGACCGACCCACGCCTTAAAGGGCCACTCACCAGGCCCCCAACCGAATTTTAGTTAGACAGTGGAAGTAGTTGGGTGTCCGATGAGGAACATTTTGCCACAAACATTTTATCACGAGCGGAGAAAACAGGTTTTTTGAAGCGGCGCGAAACGAGGATGAGAGGAGGCGAGCTCGAAACCAACGCCGACTCCGGTCTACTTGCCGCTCCTCCACCTAGCCTTCGCAAGCCAAATCTGTTTCCCACCCTCTCCAGCACCCGACCATGAGGTGACGTGCGCATGACGTGCCCGAAAAGTCATACCCCCGAGAACGCGAGCAGCGTTGCTTTGATGACCAGCGTTATTTTGTGGTCTTCCGCCTGTTTCTGCGGGACGGTTTGGAAACGCTAGCTTAGACGCGGTAGAGTAGATGAGTGCGCGAACGCGTACGAGCGTTCCACGGCGGTCGTCTGCTCAATGCGCTAACCACGCTGGCACATTAGCCTCGCACGTCGTAGCATTTCCATTATTTATTTCAAGTTTTATTAATTTCTTGAAGCAACAAATACATAATCTACGTTAAATAATTTTTGCCATGTCACGTGGTATATACACTTGACAACGTCAGAGCAGACTCGTCTACGTAGAGGACCAACGTCACTGCATTGCCGTGTACGTAGGGCCATTCCTACGCCCACGTCATGCCCTCATTCTCAACGCGTGCGCCGGCAGAGGGGAAGGGGAGCAGCTTTCATCTTGAAATTTGACCCATTTCCGCGGCGCGTAGCGTTGCAAAGTTTGGCAGACGTGTTCATGAACGCCTCTTCTACGCATTGCGCTTGTCAAATTGTCAAACTCAAATTGTCAAACCTGGTGAGTGGCCCTTTAAGCAGCTTCGCCCATAAAAATGTTCAATATATTCCGACAGTGAGACATTGGATCTTTAGTATACCGAAGTCCGATGCTCACCGCCACGCATGCAAAGGCACAACAGCAACACCAACTATGATGTTTATCACAATAATAATATCCCGGGATTTTACGAGCCAAAACCACGATATGATTACAAGGCACGCCGTAGTGGAGGGCTTCGGAAATTTCGACCATTCTTCTTCGACGTGCACTGACAAGTCACGGGCCTGTAGAACTTCGCCTCCATCTATACGCGACCGCCACAGCGTGGATCGAACCAGCGACCTTCGGATCATCATCCAAGCCCCACCGCCGTTACACCACAGCAGTGGACTCGGCACAACGCATCATCAGGCGGAACGAAACACTCCTGAAAAGGCCTTGCGTTTTCCCCAAGGAGTAACCATCTGGGCAGTCTTCACACGAAACACTTGATCGACGACAATGTCATTGAACTAAGAACCCATCGGTTGTGTGAAGCAACAATATATGGTTCCCACTGTCAGTTTTTTTTTTTTTTCGGCGCTCGTTGTGCACAGACTTATCGCAGTACTGCAGTATACCTCGAGAACTGTCACGCGTTATCAAAAACGCCGAGGTGGCCGTACCCACTCCGAACACGACCGACCTAACTATTCCTAACTACCTAACTATTTCAAATGACATGGCCCAGTTACCGTGCGCGCCCAAGACGTTGCCCCACTTTCCGACACACAAAATGGCCGCGGGTGCCTCGATTCGGCACCGATCTTCATATAACACCGTGGTTTCGTTAAACAGGGCGCAATATTCGAGCACGAAATTGGAAAAAGGGACGATTACGACCCGGCCACACAAGATGCGCACCTATCTGTCCGCAATCAAACTTAACCATACAATGCCGCGACAAACTGGCCCAATTTTCCTTGATCACCCTTCAGGCAAATGGCTTCGACTACCAGGAAGCACTGAACAAAACAGACGCAAAAATAAAAATCGGTAGATGATTTCTAAAACAACAAATTGCAGCTCATATTCTCTCGCCCCAACAGATGGCGCGTAAGCTATTAAGTAGCGTGAAAGGAAGAAAAAAAGAGTCTGGAAGTGGCGGACACCACACTGTGAGCCCTCTGCAGAATGTCAGAATTTGTGAATATATAATTGTGAAGTTCCAATGTTACCACAACGCTTATTCATGCAGAATGAACTACGCACTCCGCCGCGAAACATCAGCAACTACAAAACAGACGACTAAATGACTGAATAGGGCCTGTTGTAGAACCACATAGCGAGCAATATGAGAGAGCAAGCCAACGCTATAGCCACCACATTACCCATTTTGATACAACAGCCGAAATAAGACTTGGAACAATTTTTTTTTGGAGCAACAGCAAAATATTGCTTCTGAAGCACGAAATCCCAAATTTAGAGCAGTATAACAAACAAGGCTTACTTTTAGAAAAGAACAAAGAAAATTGTGAAAAAATTCAATATCAGTCGCAATTCGTACACATGGGCAGAGCCACTTCAATAAAGGTATCGTGTTGAACGACCTTACAGTTCAAACAATGACGAACACGGTATCAGCATTTGGAATGACTGTCAACTAATTTTACAGGCGCTACAAAGGCCAGTGTAACAGCCAAGCTGGCAACCTCGAGATTCGGGAGATTCGCAAAGTATGGGGCTTCTCATGGCCGCAGAAACGTCCCGCACAGCTACGAATATTTGCAAGCAATGTTTTAGACGTTAGCGATAATACTTATACTCGGGATTACACGGCGCGAGCACGCAAATTATGTAACAAGACGTACCGTGTCCCGTGACAGCTGTACTGCGTTACAAACCCCCCTTTCTAAAGCTTGGCACGCTTTTCCGCACGGCACCAGTGTACTGCGGTGAAGGTGGTTCAAAAAAGAGTTTTGGGCACGACTGAACAAGACCAGGAAGTTTTACAACCACTGCCCTTTTCCTTTCACGGTTGGGTTAGGGTCTACGTTTCTGGATTGAATTAGATGATGATGGCCAAACCGTAGGTGACCAAGGTGGCCTCCACCTCTCGCTAAAACTAGTGCTACTGAGAAGATATCGAGGCTGGATGGGTCAATTCTGACGCAGTGTGGCACAATTTCAAGAATTTTGACGATCCCGGTTCAATTGGGGCGAAAATAAGGAATTCCATCCTATTGGCGCCGCTATTGTAGCCCTGTTCGTAGTAACTATATTTAGTGAACGGCGATAAACCGAGCCTTCATTTTGGTCGCTATGCTCTGGCGCGCTGCCAGAGCCGATCGCGGAGGCCACGGAAAATACCGTCTTGACAGCAACCCGTTAAAGAAAGTGGGAGGAAGATATTCAGAGAGTAATTGACCGATAAAAAAATTAAACGAAAATTAGTGGTTTTGGGACGTTAAACCCCACAAATCAATCATCAAATTAAACGAAAAAAAGATTAAGTGAGGTGCATCTGCTCTCGGAGGCAGCGGTGCAGCTGCAGTGCCGGTAATCACGTGACCATAGAAGACGGTGGCGAGCTTTGGGCTGGGCGGAGCCTGCGCCCCGCGAGGTCGCTACAAGCGCCCCAGTATGTCGACGGCACCCACTGCTGTTTACAAACTATAATGGCTCTATAATCCTTAGCTTGAACCAGAACCATAAATTTCGGACCATATTTCTTACATGACTTTTTCCGAATATTCCGAAATCCAGAGGTAACTGCTTCGAAGAGAAGGATATTTCTCGGAGCTCGTGGCACTAAAATTTCGACAGCTTATGGCAGCCTTCCGGCTACCGGAAAAATTAATTATCACAGTCCGCGACCTTACACAAAGACGCCCACGCCATGCATGGAATTAGAAGCTTCATGATTACTCTATGTCGGTTTATTTTGTTCCTCTCGAAGACACGCAGAAACTTTCGTGAAAGAGCAAAAGAAAAAGGTGGATACAGAATCGATACTATTGAAACACCCAACTTGCGGCTCCGCTTGAGTAGTTCGCCTCGAAGACACTCTCATTATTACGACCTATAGGCAGCGAAGTTCGTGAAGATATGTGGGTTTTGTTATATCCGCTTTCCTGAACTACTCGTTTTGCGCGGGTTTTTAGAGGTTTATGTGATTTGCGCTTTTCGAGCACGTGTTAGATTACTACATTTATTATTATTATTATTATTATTATTATTATTAATGGCAGCACATTAGGTGGCACACTAATTATGATATTCTTGCTCGATTGTCCCAAGGCAAGTTTAACGATCGCATTGCAGGTATCTGGAAATGACATTCCACACAAGCTGTAGGAGAGTCCGGCACGATAAAGACACACTAGAGGTTTTTAGTTTGACGTTTTTGTGGTCCGCTCCGCTCCGGGAGCACCCGCGAAGCCGCAGCGGAGCGGCGGCTGATTTTCCTCTTTTAGTTGTTCGTTGCCGGCAGCGAAGCGGAACTTTCGCAGTTGCAGCGCCCTCTGGTCGTTTTCATCGTCGGTAAACAAAATAAAAAAAAACATTTTTTTCACGTATACAAAGCAAAACAATAACGTAACAATGATCTTTTCATGAAGTATTTAGATATCCACTTTCAATGTCTTAACTGTCTATTTTTTTTTTACAAAGAAGCAAGCTCTGACTTGATAGTAGCCGCTCAAAGACCAGCAAGGTTCCGATCCAGATCCATTGCAAGCATTCACTGTGTGTTGTTTGCGCTTTTGACGCGTGTGTGATGGCGGCGTTTTTATTTTTCACCGTTGAAACTGAGTTTTCGTGGCTTGCGCTGAGCAGGTTACGGCGAAGCTGCAGCACTCGCGGAAAGCGTGCCGTCTCCGGAGGAAGCCATCTTGAAATGAGCGAAGTTGCTGCACGCACGAGAGAGGGCGCGCGGGTTGTCCCCCTTCCGCTTGCAAAAACGGCAGCGACGCACCGCGCTCCGCTTAGGCTGCTCGTAAGCGGACCGTGTTCCCCGCTCCGGTAACCCGCCTAAGGCCTTAGCGGAGGGCGCATGCGCACTCGCGTTCCCGCTCCGCTTAGCTGCTAAGCGGAGCGTAAAAACGTCAAACTAAAAACCTCTACTAACACCGAAGCCCTTTCGTCGTAAAGAAGCGCTTTCGTCGTAAAGACATCCTTTCGTGGAAGCTCCATGAGGCTCTGCGGAGCCCCGCTCTTGACGACCAAACCTGGGTGACCCAGCACGCTTGTGAGGCGGCGTCGAGGCAAGCCCTTGACGTCCCCTCATGGGAGGCTTAGGCCCGGCCACCTAAACCTGCTGGTTTCTTATAGTAAAGTTTATTCCTCCTCCTGCTAGCTGCAAGATGGCAGTGACCTCTTGCACGCGGGTGATAACATCGATGATGATAGTGAGTGCTCCTTTTTATAGGGAAACAGCAATACAGCACACTATAGTAGAGCGTGTTGTGGCAAACGTCACAAGTATGTAACACACAACGCAAATCTAACGTTGTTGCGATTTAAATTTGCCACATTCCACAAGCTTCTATTCAGCGTGTCTAATTAGTGCTGCTAAGATATGCGCATCGTAAAGGGATCCTGAGGCGACCCCTGAAACCGACCCAAATGGGTTTTACCGACATCATTGGCGAGGCAGTCTGAGCACGAAATTCGACAACGAAAGCGAGGCGTTCTCCTTCATTTCTGCTAATAATCCGCATAATTTCTAATATAATTCTATAACCACTCTTTACAACACTGTCCTAATGCTTCTCTACACTCTAACCTTCACCGGGAAGCGCGCGGAAAGCATTACACGGCTGACAGAACTGTTTCGCGCGACGGCAGCTTTCATCTCGTGAGTGACTGAAAAGAATAGCGACCAAACCACGCCTGTCCACGTCTCCACGACGTCATTCACGAGCTCCGACATAAGTCAAACAAATACATATACTACGTTCTGCGCACCACCTTAGAGTACGCTTGCTCCTTGCGGGAACGCGAAGTAGATAAGCTTGTCAGCCGAGTGGCTGCCCTTGGATCACGTGCCACGCGGGATGCCGCTTACTCATAAAAGTCACACAATGCGGTATCACGGGCGCGAAGCTTAAGAGTACATTAAAATGAAAGTAATCGCTTAAGACCGACAGAATATTTTTCTATAACTGCTGCGTCGTTGATTTCAACGATACGGGTGCCTTATTTGTAGAGGAGGACCAAATTTCATTTTCGAATTTCGCGCCGGCACTTTAGCTCCAGGATGTCAGTGTGAAGTCGCGAGTTTCAGACTTCGTTTTCGTATTTTGGCTCGAGCAGCTCAATAAAGTTGGAAAAGAACGACTGAGCAATAAAGAAATTTTCTTTTTTCTATTTCAGTTGAAAGTTCGAACGCCAACCTAAATTCGACGCGTTGAAGGCTAGCAGCTGCGTATTGCTGTTTTCATTTACTTTTTTTTATGTTACCTTCTCTGGACATTACACCAAAAATGTGACTTCCAAGTTACAGCTACGCGGTTGCACATCAGCATGTTAATGAAAGCACACACGTTTTTGTAGAACCAACTAAATCCACCCCAAAATTTACTGGATACGGACACGTGGCGCCATCTGTCCGAAGTTAGTTAAAGATGGCCTCCGCGCTTTTTTTTTTTTTGAATCCTGCCTTTAACAAAACGTTACCAAAAATCAGAGATCGGTACAGTTAATACATACAATACGCAGGATCACCTCTACTTTAGGTTAATTAGTTTAATCAATTAAGTGTGCCTATACTACCTTGGGCGACAGTGAATCGATCTTTCATCAGGTGACAGTGGATCGATCATACATCGTTCTTTTTCTGGCTGAATGCTCAAGAGGATGTTTTTAGGGGGTCTCACTGAATTACTGCACAAATACAGCTGGCGACGTCAGGAAGGCGCGTGTCAAAAGTAGGGGGGTAGAAGCCAAGCTAACAGTGCCCTACTGAAGGATGCCAACCAAATAAACAAGTCATCTCTTGAAAAAAATGTTGAATTTTATTTAAACCCAAGTCG
This sequence comes from Rhipicephalus annulatus, assembly GCA_013436015.1. Classification (NCBI taxonomy): domain Eukaryota; kingdom Metazoa; phylum Arthropoda; class Arachnida; order Ixodida; family Ixodidae; genus Rhipicephalus; species Rhipicephalus annulatus. The sequence goes on along the minus strand of WOVY01012746.1, from coordinate 16,834 downwards.
TTCTATACTCGTGCCCTTTCCAGCACTATATTGTAACATCCCCAATGATAAAGCGGGTAACTGGAGCTGCCTAATGTTAGCAGCCAGAACTGCAAGGGAGAAAAGTTAGGCGGAAGGCACAGACTCTAGTCATTCACCATCAGAGGTGCTTAGCCTGTTCCATGCAATCCTGGTCAGAGTCTTTTCCAGTCACAAACCTTCAATTTTCGAGAAATGGCCAGTGAAATTCTTCCTTAATTACATTACGAGTTCAAACATCAACCTACTACAGAACTGTTTATCATTCGACGCACTGAGTGCTAGCTCTCTCTCTCTTTATTTTTTTTTTAAGTTGCCTTGCCCCAACAATATATTTCAAGTTGACTTTCGAGTGGTTGCACACGCCGCATATCAATGAATGCACACACAGGCACCAAACTCCTTGACTTTGCCGAATCCCAAAAAGTAAAAAGCATGCAACCCTACACCACGGTTTCTGAAAACTAAAGTGCAAGTCCCAATGTTTCAAAACTGAATGGTGGGTGACAACAGATCCCATACCAGAACGGTTCAGATTTAATTACAACTCATCGAGCTTTTTAAAATACACCCACATTGATGCACATAGGCATTATGCATTTATTTAGCCACGCTGGTAATGCAGCTGCATGGGGGGGAAAATGAAACCCCCATTATCTAGCTACTAAGCACAAAAAAAAAAGGCAAAACTACACGTGAAAATGGAAGCTACAAGAAATGACCGATTCATGAACACAGGATGTCGCAGGAGCCAACGTTTCAACAAGCAGATTTCTTTTCTCCAAGGCTGTAATGCGGCATCCTCAATGTAGCATAACGAGGCAGAGTCGATTCTCTATGGTGCTGGTGTGCAATGTGTTTCATTGTCCATCATGTGGCGAAGGTAAAAACCGAAATGATGCCATTAAGACGGCAACACAGTAATGACAGTGTCATCATGAAAAAGGGTACTCAAAACAAAAGCCCTTTCAACCTTCGAACGCTTGATGCAGTGTCCTAGAGTGCATTCCACTCTCAACACTTCCACCCCTGCCATTGCAGTGCTGCTTAATGGTAGGAAGACTCTCCAATTGTTCTGCAACCTGACTGACCTGTTCATCACATAATCGCCGATACGCTACAAAAAAGAGTGGGGGTGAGGTAAGCACGGGGAAATGTTAAGGTTCATTAGGAGTCAGGCTTACTATCTGCCATAAACACTAAGTTCAGCAAGCTAGGGTCCCTGGAAAAAAGGCCAATGTATGGCATGACTCTTGCCACAGTCTTCAACAGGCCACCCCAACAAGGAGCTAGTGGCCCATCACCGCTAAGAATTGAACTCTTGCCCGCAAACTGTACAAAGTTTAGCCGCACTCAATCTTTGCATTAAACTGTTCTTTTCTTTGCCATGTATAATCCTACATTTACATTAACTACTGTATACTCCATATGCAAGTTTCATTAGTTTAAATTGCATCCCATTCATTACAATAAGAATTTTTTTTGCTAGCATTCTTTTTTTTTGTGTATTTCCACAACATGGAGGATTGTACGTGTCGGTTTAGGTTTCCCTATTGTTAGTTGCAAGCCGTCATTGTAAAAGCTCTTTTTTACTTTGATGCACTTGCACCTCAATGCTGTGTTGGGTAAACCCTTTTTAAAACTATATATGCATTTTTCTGCGAAGTTCTCACTTAATATCTAACTGTCACGAATGGTCAGGCGTAGACTTGTAAACATACGTCGGTGAGCTGACTCATGAATGGACTCACTCGGACTCCCTCGTATTAATAAGATGAAGCCGTGAGTCTGACTAAGCCAGGGTGAATAATATTCTGGTGAGTGGGTCTGAGTGACTCCAGTTGAAGAAAATCCTCGTGAGTGTGAATCGAAGTGAGTTCGGCCCAGGGTAATTTTGGCGAGCCTGAGTCCGAGTGAGTCCAAAGGAGAAGATATTAATCTTGAGTGAGCCTCAGTGAGTTCCACTTTCTTTTGCCAACCCGTGGTCATGTCTACTCATCTTCAGCATTACTGTCAGTCTTTTCTGCAATCACATTTATACTCGCGTCTGCTCACACGTATGCCAACGCAGTGTCATTCACACACCCGATCAATATTTATTGAACAGAGGCGTGAATTAGTACTTAGGGGGCCGCCTTGACCTCCTCCCTCCAACTCTTACAGAAAAGTCCCTTACAAATATATTTGATGTACTCATCTTTTTCGAATAAAATGAGCTTACTATTGCAAACAATTATAATGGATATTAGAAGGTACTATATCAAACAGCGCCAAGAAGGGCACCAATTACGTGAGATATTGGTGTTAAAGAGCATTGACACCAATTTTGAAGAAGCTAATTCTAGGCTAATAAACTCGTGAGTCAACTAACTCGAACTCACTCCGACTCAAGGCTCGATCTGAGTCTGATTGAGTCAGGATGTGTAATATTCTGGCAAGTGTGAGATCGAGTGGGTCCAGTTGCAGAATATTTTTGTGAGTGTAAGTTCGAGTGAGTTCGCCGGAGAAATATTTTGGTGAGTGTGAGTCCGAGTGATTTCGAACCACAATATATACTTGACAAGTGAGCCTGAGTGGGCTCCAGAAATTTTACCGACCTATGCGTGTAACGCAGAAGCCAAACCTTTCCTTTACCTGCTTATCGATTCGATTCATTGGTTGTCCCATTCATACAGTTTTCTAATATTAACTGGAGGGGACTGTGGTGCTGTGATCATGTAGCGACCATGGGAATGATATGTAGTACACATATATGCCTAGTCTTTTATGCTTACGAGCTTCAAATGCACTTGCGACTTTGTTTATAGCTGTGTTTTGGTCTTGTTTCAAATAAAAGACCGTTTTGAACTTTGTGAGTGAACTTGAATTGGTGCACCTAAAAGGTTAAGGTACTGAAGTGCAACTGCTGAACATTTACTGATAGTCGTCTCGTGACAACAAAGCTTCCAACCTTGCGAAGTCAAGCGGAGCCGAGAGAATGAAGATCAGACAAATTTGTGTACTACCCATCATTCCCATGCTCACTGAAGCACCGTAAATGGCCGCTTCCCATGACAACAGTGCCAGAGTTCTCTCTAGTGCACTTATGGGAAACTCTATGGTCCTAACGCCTTGGTTCTGAATAGAGCAGTAATGCATCATGTTCCATAAAAGGGTTAACATGGCAATTCACATGCCAATCCTTAAACAAAAAAATGCACCATCACTCACCAATGGTAGGCACTGTAGTGGAAATAAACAAGGCCCAAGCCATACAGGAAAGGCTCATCCTAATAAAAACAAAATGGCCATCAAATGACCAGTAAAAAACAACTCATAAAAACCGATCATAATGTTAAGAAAAAAATATAGGCAAGGTCATCAAAGCTATGATGAGCCTCTATAGCATATAAGGAACAATCAACATGTCATCTGCAGAGGAGCCCATGAGCAATACCAGATGTGAAATACATGTTAAATAATGAGTCTTCTAGTTCGCTTACCTTCCAGTGGTCCTCCTTCATTGCATAGTACTTCTGATATGCAGATAAGGCTGGAATAATGACAAACCATATGTTATGAGGTTGCCTTAGACAAGTTGGTCAATAGTATATGCAAACTACAGATATTACACCAATGCAATCATGCTAGCCATAACGATTGCTATAGCGCAAGCACAGAGCGATGACAAAAGGACAAGAAGATGAGTGCTCTCAGTCATTCTGTGCTTGCAATCATCATCATCATCATCATAATCAGCCTGACTACGTCCACTGCAGGACGAAGGCCTCTCCCATGTTCCGCCAGTTAACCCGTTCCTGCGCTTGCTGCTGCCAATTTATACCCGCAAACTTCTTAATCTCATCTGCCCAAATAACCTTCTGTCTCCCCCTAACCCGCTTCCCTTCTCTGGGAATCCAGTTAGTTACCCTTAATGACCAGCGGTTATCTTGTCTGCGCGCTACATGCCCGGCCCATGTCCATTTCCTCTTCTTTATTTCAACTATGATATCCTTAACTCCCGTTTGTCCCCTAATCCACTCTGGTCTCTTCTTGTCTCTTAAGATTACACCTACCATTTTTCTTTCCATTGCTCGTTGCGTCGTCCTCAATTTAAGCTGAACCCTCTTTGTAAGTCTCCAGGTTTCTGCTCCGTAGCTAAGTACCGGCAAGATACTCCTGTTATATACCTTCCTCTTTAGGGATAGTGGCAATCTACCTGTCATAATTTGAGAGTGCTTGCCGAATGTGCTCCACCCCATTCTTATTCTTCTAGTTACTTCAATCTCGTGGTTCGGCTCTGCGGTTACTACCTGCCCTAAGTAGACAGTCTTTTACAACTTCAAGTGCACTATTACCTATCTCGAAGAGCTGCTCCTTTCCGAGGTTGTTGTACATTACTTTCGTTTTCTGCAGATTAATTTTAAGACCCACCTTTCTGCTCTCCTTGTCTAACTCCGTAATCATGAGTTGCAATTCGTCCCCTGAGTTACTCAGCAATGCAATGTCATCGGCGAAGCGCAGGTTATTAAGGTATTCTCATCATGACCTATCAACTAGCCCAAACTGCCGTGTTTACCATGTTAAGATGCAACACCACATCTCTTGCTAATGTAACTGCTCAAGTCCCAATTTTATAATTCAACCCACAAAACAGACCTTGACACTCGACAAGATGGTGCAAAGCTAACGGGAAAACTTTCAGTGCGAAAATGAGACATTCACAAGAATGAGATAGACAAGACGAGCACTTACATCAGTGCATAATGACATCAGTGAAAGCAACAAAACAGTTATAGGTGTTATAGCACATAAATCTAGAAAAATAATGTTATATAATTGTGAGCAAGAGCAAACAGGACATGCAGCTAATAAACAAGATATAGAGATGCTTATATGTAAGGGTGCATCACATTACAAAAACAAATGATACATTAGCTAGCGATGAGGTCTACCCATGATTTAGTGGAAGATTGAAGCCACTGCTGAGAAAAAATGGTTGTAACTTCGTGACAAAACAATACAGGATCACCAATGTTGACAAAATTGCTGGGAAGACCATTCCATTATCCAAGCATTACTGCTAATGCCGATGAGGTGAACACGATAGTGCGTGAAAAAATGCGTTTGAAGAAACAGCTATTGTGCAAATGGTGAGAAGTACGTATCAGCTGGGTAAGAGAGAGAGAGAGGGTGGTTTCGTGCTTACCTGATGCTATTTTGTGAAACAGGCATATTAATGTAACCTTTCCGCAGGAATCAACTTTGTATGTTTGTGCACACATTTTTATGTGTGCGTGTATATATACAAAACAGATTTGAAAAATTTCAGGGAGAAGGGGAGTTTAACCTTCCCTAACTCCAACTACTACTGGATAGGTTAAAATAAATTGAACCATCTATTACTATGACTCCAGGTGGCATGCGCACAATACAAAACATTATGACAAGTGCCCGTTATTTAGGCACTTGTGCCCATCGTCTTTCACCCTTGCTCAAAGCACGATTCCTGAGAGAGGAAAAGCGTGCAGTTTCTATTTTAAACTTCAACAAAATGCACACCTCACAGGCTTTTCATAATTATTAGACTTGATTGCTGATGCAACAACAATGCAACACGCTTGTTTGAATCGTACAAGCTTGGCAAGAGACTATTTACCCAATATTATCTTGCTAATGAAATTGTTAATGCTAAAAGTTGATAAACACCTTTTGAATATTCCTCAAGCAAGAGTTGGAAGTGGCCCAGCTTGCAATAGGCCTTCGGATCAAGCTCCTTCGGAGCAGCAGGCGTGGCGGGTGGAAAGCCCTTCCGGTCGTGAGCTCCACTAAGCACACCATCAGTGCCCGTATGATCCACAAGTGCTTCAAAGGCAGGTGCTGTCCCAGCCGAGACAGGACCAGTAGAATCAGCATTGCCTCCTTGGGGGCGCTTACTTCGCTGATAGTTAGCGATCAGAACTTGCTCCAAATGTCGAACACCCTGCAAGAATGGCTCACATTAGCCAACATGGCAAGGTGAAACAACATCACATACCTTATGTGAAAACTATTGATCTCTTCAATTTAAACCAGTGAACATAAAGCTTTTCAACAGCTATGCCAGAGCCACCTAAGCTATAACTTTGCATGAAAGTTGCGTATGGTGCAGGGCCGCCTCCCATTTACAGGTCAAGTTTCTTGGCAAATGTATGGCTAACTCATAAAATCATGTGCGCTCAAAGCTGCCAATAAACTGCTATGATGTAAAAACCACTAATGATTTAAATAAGCTGCTATCCGGAAATTCGAAACCAGAGTTAAACTAAGCAAGTTTACTGTCGGTTTTTGAAATCACGTAAGAAAAGGGTACAATACAAGCAATGGCACCTTCAGCACCAACACACATAAGAAGTTTAAGAAACTATTCGCTTATGTAAATATTTTGACTTTTCTCATGCAAACTCCATCGAGGCTTGGGTTCGCGCTTGGAAAAGAAAATAACACTCATCCGAAACCAAGGTTTCTTCCTTTGGCCAGTTTTTTTACCAGCACGCCTAGATTTTCAGAAGGCGGCAACCACAAAAAACTAACGTTCAGCAATCTTTTCGATATGATGGTACCGTTAGAAATAGTTGAAGTTAGAGCATACGAGTACCAAGGCGAAAAAAATGGGTTATAATTCAGATTATTTTCTGATCAATTAAAATTAATTTGTGCACAGACTGTACCTTCAAATCAGGGCCCTCTTCTTGTAGCAATCGGGAGTGTTCAGCTTCCAAAATCCAAACAGGCGGCGGAATGACAACAAACGCTTTTAGCGATGGCAGCAATTTCGTCGATCAATGCAAGACCTGACAACCAGTTCAATTCCACACGACGGTCATTGCAAAATATTTTGTGACCTAGCGGCACTGCTAATACAAGGTCACTACACTTTCGGCTCCTGAGTAGACGCGACACCGCGGACAAAGCTTCAGAGTCCAATTTATTGCCATATACTACAGAATAGCTGCGGCGCTAATTATATAAATTAATATCGTCATATCAGAGGCTGAATAATACGGTCGTTTTGCAAACGAAGCTAAAGAAACTTTGACGAAACTTCATGTTGCGTTCCGAGCTAGAGGAAAAAAAAAAAAACTGCAGTGATCGGGAGGCGTGGCACGTTCCAGATTTATTTCTACTCGCAAGTAAAAGCAAGGAAAGCCATTCAGAAGAGGCGGCTTTACGTGATAGCCATAGAACGCTCAAGTTTTAGCAATTAACGGAAACAAAATTGGGGTCACCGTGTCGGCATTGAGGGTGTGTGCATTGTTGGGAAGCGGCGTTTGGCGCTTCCCTAATGAGACATACACGAACCTGTCGACTTCAGCCAGTATGGCCAGTTCCTGAGATGTCAAAGGCACGGGCGCTGCTTTATCCGATTCAGGCAACATCTTCGGTTTCCCGAACTGGAGTCGAAACTGTTCAGTTCATCGCACGGGAAAGTTCTTCAACACAGCAAAACAAACTCACGAAGCGATTAACTATTGGGGCTTGTCTAGGCTAGCTGTGGCTTACGACCTTCAGTAGTATTAAATGTAAATAACAGTTGGCACCATAAATAATTTACATAAAGTTTATTTTTCCACAAGTTATGTCATTAAACATTACTTTGTGTCAACTAAAAGTTTAAAAAAATATTTTGCTTAAAATTTACAACTAGAATGATGTGCAATGTAGCCGATGTAGCTGCCCCTAGCTACCCTGTTTATCTTTATCCAGCCTTACTGACAGCTACTGACAACAGTGCTACCGCATTTGAAACTGCACAAGCCACAGATGTTGGCTGAACTTGTGCAAACGAAAGTCAGGAACATGACCTACTACACTCCTGACCTGCCAGAGAGCACCTCTTCCAGCGCCCACGTTCTAGTTCATACCTTCTGCCGATAGGGCCGTCACCTACGAGCGGCGTGGCGCTAGGCAGCACCTGTTCGCTGACGTCATCTTCACTCTTTGTGGTCCAAAATTTTGACCAACAAAGCACTCGTAGTGCGTTATTTATGATCCAAATTTAGAATTATTCAGAAATAATAATACTAAAAGACATTCAGAATTTTTTTGCAATAAATGCACGCTACCACGCATAGGCTGCCCTACATCGTGTAAATCTACGGGTTCCCACGTTTGTCAACCAGTGTGCTATAAATACTCAAGCGCTCTGAACCCCTTGCTAACCAGCAATGTATGGGAAGAAATAGTCACATATATGCCGCCAGTTCACTACAGAATGCAGGGCATTCTTATACCAGCGCCTACAAAACAACCGTAAAGAAACAGACGAACAGGTTATAGGTAGCGCCACCTACGGCGAGCGATTGAACGAGAGCGGGGGACACGCGCTCCCATAGGAACCCCGCTATCTGAACAGGTCAGGAGTGTAGTAGGTCATGGTCAGGAAGAGGAACAGACTTGTTGAGAAGAAATGAAAGGACGCATAAAGTTTGCTGCAACGCGTGTCTGTGCGTGCCCAAGATGGTGGCGTCCTCGCACGGATTTCAACAAAAGTATGGTGCCTTGGTTTATGGCCTCCAAAATTTGTAGGCGCGCTTGCAATCTCGGAGGTCATGCTCGATTGAAGCAGACGAAAGAAAGCGCGCACCGAAGTCGCCGTGGTGAAGTGTAGCCGAGGCGCATAACCCCGTTTCCTTGTTATTGCCAATGCGACCGAGACGTGGTAATAGCACGTTTCGCACAATTTGCTATTCCCCAACATAACGTGAATTCGCTCTGCCCAGTTGTCCGACCCGAAGTGAGGTTTACATAGCGCGATTTTGCTGTTTACCACTGCAACTAATAATAACAATTGTAAACACCGAGGTCTAAGAACACAGACCCTCTATATATAAGCATTTGGCTTCCATCGAAATGCCGTCACCACAGCCGGGATTTAATGCAGCGGTCTTCTTTGCGGTCGGGCACCGCAACTACCTCCACATCATGGCGGGTGAGGCAACTACACTCTGGTGGTGGTGGTGGTGGTAAAAAACATTTATTTCAGAAAAAGTATACTAGAGAGTGCCGACGTGGCCCATCGGCGTGCTAGAGTGGCAAGACCCTATTCCGGGACGCCAGTGGAGCTGAAGCTGCCCGAGCGCACTCCACCAAGGAGCGTTGTGCAGCCAAGGTAGAGCAGCCGAGCAGGTGCTCCTCCCAAGCCTCTCTAGTGGGATAGGAAAAGGGGGTGAGAAAGGGACGGGATTAACTGGGCACGATGCTACGACGTGATATGTGTCGCCGAGGACATGGACAGGTCGAGCAGGTTGCCATTGATTTCCGGCAAAAAGTGCCTGGCGACCGCCGGACTGATAAAGGTGTTTGTCTGCAGGCGGCGTAGCAGTCGTTCGTCCGCTTTCTCCAAACCGCGTGCGGGGTCCGGGTAGAGGCGGCGCGAAGCCCGGTAATAAGCCAAAATTTCGCGAAAGTTGTTAGTGGTTCATGAGAAAGAGGAAAAGGCACCTAATTTCTGTCTGCCTTCAGGCGACACGGCGCAGTGCCTTATAGGGGTGGGGGGAAGGAGGGATAAAAAGAATAGAAGGAAAATAGAAGGAGAAGAAGACAGCCAACGAGAGGAAAAAAGAAGGAGATAGGAAAGTGGGGATCCGGTCGAAGCAGTCCAAGGGCGGGGCACCACAATGCGAGAGCTACACGGCATCAGGAGACCGCGGAGGGCGAACCGTCGGCGGGAGCTACGCTGAAGTCGGAGATCGCGAGGGCACAACCGTCCAGCTTGAAATCCTGCGAGCGAATCCGCGAAAGTGCGTCAGGTTGGTATTGCCAGATTCCGTCTCGGGACATGGAGGGGCAACGGCCCGGACAGGAGAAGCGCGGGCAGCGGCATTTGCCGCCTCGTTGCCGGGCAGCCCGAGTGGCCTGGGGTCCAGACTATACGAATGGGATGAGGGTTAAAGCGCCAAGAGGCTGCCTGTAGCAGGCTACCGCCAGCGGGGCAATGGAACCCTGAAGGTACTGAGAACAGCCGAGCGCGAGTCCGTCAGGATGGTGCGTGAGCAGGGTGAGAGCGGCCAAAGGTGAGAGGGGGCCAAGAAGCTATGGCAACCTCTTCAGCGTGCGTTACTGTGTCTGCTCGAAAGGAGAGGCCATCTACGTGTTTGCCCTCTGTAATCACGGCAGCCGTGAAGTGACCAGAGGGGGAGGGACCCGAGACGTCCACGTAGAAAACACCAGGACGATCGGAGTGTCGCGTATGAAGGGCCGCGGCGCGTGCTAGTCTACGGCCAGGATGGAGGTCGGGGTTCATATTACGGGGTAGAGGTTCCACCCATAGCTTTTGACGCCAGAGCTCTGGTACCGGCTGCAGAGGGTCTTGGTCAGATATCGGGTTAAGGCAAAGTCTGTGTAGAAGACAGCGCCCTGAAGGCGTCTGCGACAGTCGATTGATTTGGTTAACGCGATGAGCTTCGCGCATCTCTGCAAAGGTGTTGTGTACCCCCAGAGCCACGAATCGGCTGTTGGAAGTTGCAATAGGTAGGTCCAGAGCGCGTTTGTATACTGAACGAAGAAGGACGTCCAGCTGGTGCTCGTGTCGACGACGCAGGCGAAGGTAAGGCAAGGCGTAGAGGACGCGACTGGTCACAAACGCGTGGGCCAATCGGAGGGACTGAGACCCGCGGAGGCCGCCGCGCTTGGTAGAAACTCGCCGTATCATGCGGCTCACCTGTTCGCTGGTGCGTCTGAGGCCTGCTATTGTGCCCTTTGGATCCAAGGACGATGTGAGGTGAAGGCCAAGAACCCGAATGTTTTGCACTGACGGGACGGGCCCGGACGGAAGAAAATTTGAGGCGGCGGTAGCGGAGAGACTGAAAGAAGAGCCGATTTAGCTGGAGAGCACTCCAGGCCGCATGAACCTGCGTAGGTGTCCACCAGAAGGGCAGCCTTTTGCAGGCGTTCTTCGATTTGCGCTAAGGAGCCGGTGTTGGTCCAGATTGTGATATCGTCCGCATATAGTGCGTGTTGTATTCCCTCGACCTCGCTTAGAAGAGGGGGAGGTTCATCATCGCCAGGTTAAAAAGCAGAGGAGACAGGACTGCCCCTTGAGGTGTACCCCGCGTGCCTAATAAGTACGGCCGTGTTCGGTAGAATTAAGGCGAATGAAGGCGGTGCGATGTGATAGAAAGGCGCGAATGTAGTTGAAAGTCTTCTGTCCGCAGTTTGTGGTAGACAGGTTAGTGAGTATAGTGCTGTGTTTGACGTTGTCGAACGCCCCGCGGAGATCGAGAGCGAGCACGGCTTTATCGTTATGGCGCATAGTAGTCGGCTCTATGATATCGTGTTGAAGCTGGAGCAGGACGTCCTGCGCCGACAGATGGGGGCGAAAGCCAAACATCGTGTCGGCAAAGGTCTTCCTGGCCTCCAAGTAGGCGGAAAGGCGTTCGCGAACCATGGTTTCCATGAGTTTGCCTGCGCAAGACGTAAGTGAGATGGGTCTCAGTGCCTCAATACTAACGGACTTTGCCGATTTGGGAATGAATGTCACGACCGATGTGGTCCATTCCGTTGGAAGCGGAGAGCCGTCCCATATTGAATTTATAAGGTGGAGTAGTGAGAGGTGTGCTTGGTCGGGAAGATTTGCCAGGAGCGATACTGTGATTCCGTCGCGTCCAGGGGCCGTGCCCGTCGCATTTTCGTGAGTGCAAATCGTAAATCAGAAAGCGTGTATGGGGCGTCGAGGTCGGTGTTAGGGGCGCCGAAATACGTATATGCTGGGCCTGCGGGATCATTTGTGCGGCAGATGTAGCGGTCACAAAGTTCTCGCGCGAGTTCATCCGTAGTGCCCTGAAAGGCATGCAGAACACGGTGGAGCTGGCGTTGCGTTTCTCCCCTGGTGGTGGAGGGATCGAGAAGGCTTCTAAAGAGTCGCCACGCACTCTTAGAGCTCATCTGGTTTGCAGCCTTCGAACAGGTGTCTGCCCAGTTAGCATCGGAAAGTTGTGCGGAGTATGCGGCCGCCTCTGCAGTGAGCGCCTCAATGCGAGCGCGAAGTTTCCGATTAAGTTTGTTGCGTTTCCAGCGCCTTATGAGCCCGCGGCGAGCGTGCCAAAGATGTAGGAGGTGTGGATCGATTGCAGGAGTCAAATTAGAGGTTGCAAGGGTGCGTGTGCTTGTTGCTTCATATGGAGAGCGTATGATGCCCACGCTGCATATTCGGTCGAGGAGAGGCCGGCGGGGAATGGTTGCATTCTGAACTGAGTCCAATCGGTGAGACGGGCTTGGCCCCACATTGGCGCATTTTCTGCCGCGGTGTGAACGAAATGCGGAGTAAAAAGTGATCGCTGCCTAGGGTTTCGCCTAAATTCTCCCATGTAGCATCGCGGATGTGACGGGTGAGGGAGAGGTCGGGGCATGTGTCTCGCGTGACCGAGTTGCCGGAACGTGTGGGTTGTGCCGGATCGGTAAGAAGCGTCAGGCTCAGCGAGGAAATGAGCTCCTTGAGCTCTCTGCCCCGGGCCTTCTCGTAGTGGTAACCCCAGTGAGGGCTGGGGCCATTAAAGTCCCCGACAATCACCAGTGGTTCGGGCCGCTATACGCAGCGCCCGATGGAAGAGATGCGCAAACGAAGCCCTTGCAAGGCGAGGGGGACAGTACACGTTTAAGATATGTATTGATGGTTGGCTCCTCCACTGAGACAGCACTGATATCATGCAGTAGTCGTAAGGAAGATCCAGATCGAGGTCAATCTGTACCGCCGTGTAAGCTTTATGCACGAGGAGGCATGTGGTGGTGCCGCCTACATAGGAGCAGTATCCAGAAAGGGATGGAGCAGGGCCAGATTCTTGGAGCGCCAAGACGGCCGGCTGAGAGCCAAGTGAGCTGAGGAAAAGGGAAAGATGTGAACGCTTTCGCCTGTTCCCGAAGCCTCCAGGGTTCCACTGTATGATCTCGAATTTAGACGCAATGTTTGAACGGGACGTACGATTGGTAGCCATCGTGACTGTCTTAGGTTTTATATTTGGTCCTCCATGTCCCGCTCGGATTCCTCAGAGGCAGGGAGGGGCACGGAGGCCAGATTGTCCGACGGCGGGGTGGTGGTAGCCACCTTACGACGACGCCGTGGAGCTGTACCCTCACTGCTCACCGAGCAGGAGCGGGAACGCGATGCCTTGGGTTGAAACTGGGTGATTGCCCAGGCTTGAATAGCCTGGGTAACCTCTACTACTACGCGTTGGACCGAGAAGCTGGTAAGGAGGTGATTAATCGAAGCTTCGACGCGCGTGAGGCGTTCCTCTACGCGCGGGGTGCGCTCTTCGCTAGGGAGAGTTTGGTTAGCGGGCAAGATAACCTGAGGTGCCCCAGGAGCCTCAAGAGCTTCTGGAGTAGATGTGGCACCGGTTCCGAGTGCTGAAGTACAAATGGTTGCTTGAACCGGCGGTTTAATGGAAGTGGACTTAGCGCAAGGACTAAGCTTGGACGTAGCTGGCGTAGCCGCCTGGACAGAGGAGGCAATACCGGATGGCCTTGCAGTACACTGTTGTTGGGGTTGAAGTCGCTTATTTAAGAGTTCGAGTTGTTTAGTCAAAAGAGAATTTTGCTTTTGAAGTGCCGCAACTTGCTGGCGAAGGGCCGCAAGTTCGGGAGAAGGAGGATCGACAGAATGGGGTGAGAGAGGCTTAGAAGCAGCTTTCCCTGCCCAACTGCTCACCTGAGGTACCACCGCTGGTGCTTCGAGCGGTGGGAATGCCTGAGTGTCGGCGTGGAGTGGTGGAGCCGACTGATGCAGGTTGGTGCCGCTGTCTGGCTGTGACGAACATGAGGTGGTCCCTCGAGGAGATGTTGAGGGCTGCTTGCGTTTCCGATATTTTCGATATTTTGCCGTGCAGCCACTGGTCCCAGTCTCATGGGCGCCGTGGCAGAGGAGGCACTTGGGGTGGCAGTCATGGGCATTGAGACCTGCAGGTGCGGGGGTTCCACATTTGGCACACTGCGTTGGAGCGGGGTGAGGACACTGAGGTGGTCGATGGCCAATGGTACCGCACTTGGTGCAAACCGGGACCGTTTTCTTGTAGGCGCGGATGTACGTCGCCACGCAGTGGTAGAAGAGGAAGCGGGGTAACTTCGTGCCCTCGAAAGTCACCACCGCCGCCGCGGAATCTCCGAGTTTGCGGACCGCAAGGATAGTACCTCGAGGCCAATACAGTTCAGACTTGATCTTTTCCGGGCTTTCAGCAGGGTTTACGTTGATGACGCCCCTGCATGTATCCCCTGGTGCCTTGGCGGGGCCTCGAACGGGCAGCTGCTGATCCCCCACTTGCAGCTGGAAGTCCCCGAGGAGTCGCTGTGCCATAGGCAAAATGGTGGTGCTGCAGACTAAGATGTTCTGTTCCCAGATTGGCCACACTTGAATTTGCGTGGTAGTCCGGTCGCCGAGGTAGCTGCGGATGGCGTCGCCCGCGCGATCGGCCGGGACAAATGTGCGTAACTCGCAGGGAACGCGAGGTTTCACTACCACGATGTAGTCGTCGCGAGAGAGGCGAGGAGTTTGACGCGGACGCCACTTGTGTTGCTTCGCTGGCTGCGAGGACGGAGCAGAGGTAGGCACATCACCGGAGGGATGGCGCGCCGGCGTTCCTTGCAAGGCTGGGGAATGGTGGCCCGCTGTGGCGTCTCGTTGTTGTTGAGACGCAGGCTTCGATTTCGCTTGCTTGCGTTGCCACAGTCTCACCATGTCGTCGAGGTATTCATCTTCTGATGGCATAGTTTTTACGGAGGATGAAATCTCCTTGGACAGCATTTGGCTTGAGGTAGGATCATAGCCCGTAACCACGTTAGCGGCCGCCATCGCCGGGCTGAGAGCCCTTAGCGAGGCGGCGTTGTAGCCGGGAGTGAAGGACGTCCCTCAAGTTGTCAAAACTGGACCCACCTGGACGAAGGTGTTGTCTAGGCGAAGCGGAGAACTTGGCGGTGACGATAAATCCAAGTTTCAGGGATACCAAGGTGGATGTCCGCAGAAATAGCAGGAAATCTCCACTCTGGCGAGGCCTCTTTGAACGAGTGCTTCGCTTCACACGCAGCCCTGTAAAGGCTTGTTGAACTGTTGCCATTGCTGGCTACGAGCTGCGTTACGGCAAAACAAAAGAAGGAATCATGTGGTAATATATATGTACATACGAGTTTATATACACATATGTATGTATGTATGTATGTATGTATGTATGTATGTATGTATGTATGTATGTATGTATGTATGTATGTAACTGTATGTATGTATGTATGTATGTATGTATGTATGTATGTATATATGTATGTGAAATCTGCTTACTTAACATTTGTCATAGTTTTTGCCCTTCCTGTTATAGTCCCTGAAAGGACTGACATAATATGTGAATAAAATAAATAATCATATTGCGGCTTTGGGACCTAAAACTTCCGATCTTATTATGGTGAGTCTATAGTTACCAATTTTTATGCCCAGCATCAAGGAAAAACTGATTTATTTTTAATGTTCCTTTCCAACATCAATCTTCCTTGGACTGTTCCAAAATTATTCTGTCTGTGGAGTGTAGCACTGAACTTATACAAACCAATCCTATACATTAGTGCACCACCTGACGCAAAAAAAAAATTGTCGAACTAAATGTCAGAAAATGCAAAGCTGTTCGGCTTGACCGAAACCAGTCTCCATAATTAACAGCGTTGCCTCAGCACCCGTCACCAGTAATGTATGTTCATACGGTCATATATAAGAGTAAATTTTGTCAAATTACAGTCGCACTGATAGCATAAAACCACAAAATCCAGCCTCTCGTCTCTAGTCTCTAACAACACGTCCAAATTTCTGCGACTTGAAGTTATTTGGTAAAATATATAAGGCCCTTAACGACGCATTTATCTTATTTCCACGATATACGCCCCACAGCTTTCGTTATCGCTATTAGGTACGTATTCCATTTTGCAAAACCCGAAGTTTTTTTTGCCACGCGATGCTAACAAGTTAAATCGCACTGATTACCATGCGAGTAGTTTAATCATCGTTTTCTGAAAGCATAATAACCACCATTGCACAACATGTCGAAAGTATGTTCATTGTTCCTTTTTACTCACTGTATTTCATATTTTTCTTCCCCACTCTTCCATAATTATCTTGGTCTCACAGTACACAAATAAATAAATTAGTAAGCGCATGAATAAGTAAATAAATAAATAAATAAATTTTTTATAACTCACCTGTGACTTGAAGACCAACTTAGGGTAAAGTTATGGTCCTGTTTTTATAAGGCGTAATGCCGCTTTATTCTATTTGGCTAATAATTTCGTGATAAAGTTATATGGCATGGTTACTTTGACTACTTTCCACTTGAATCCAATTTGCAACGCTCTGAAACCTCCAGGTGGCGGTTGCCAGCTTGCTCTCTTTCTCATTCCTCTGTGTCCTTGTGAATCAGTGTATGCAAATCAAATAAATAAATAAATACGGCTCTTCAAGTCCAGTTAACGTTAACCCTCCATGGATACGAGCGGACGCGATCAACTGCTTGAAATATGGCTTGAGAGCACCATCAAGGATGCATAAACAATCTTGAAAGAGCCCGCAAACTATGTGCTCGATGTCTTAACGTTCATGGCGCAGACGTCTTCGAAACAAACGGAACAAAGGATTTGTCTTTTATTTTCGTGACGTAACTGCGGCGCGGCGAAACAGCGTGCGGAAGCCGCTGCGTGCAGTTGCGTTACGTTATCTTAACGTCCACAAATTAGTAGGCGAGACAGGCACCATAAGTCCTCCCATCGACTTCTGCGGCTTTCTTTTATCATCATCAATACAGCACTGTGATAACCCGCGCACGAGCGCCTTTGT
>WOVY01012745.1:20000-94940 GCA_013436015.1 Rhipicephalus annulatus | reverse complement strand
TTAAAACTTCTGTGCTGGGTCAGTTGGTGTTGAATCACGGGCGTATTCAGTACAAACTCGAAAGCAAACGCATTCTGAAAAAAGAGGAAGAACACAGTGCAGAGCGGTCCGCCTCGGTGGATTGAGTAAACAAGCTCGGCTGCTGAACCCGAAAGGTCGCGGGTTTGATTCCGCTGCCGTGGTAGCATTCCAATGGAGACGCTGGGTACAGGCCCATGTGCTGCGCCACGTCGTTTCACGCTCAAGAACACCGGAAATTTACGCACC
This sequence comes from Rhipicephalus annulatus, assembly GCA_013436015.1. NCBI lineage: Eukaryota > Metazoa > Arthropoda > Arachnida > Ixodida > Ixodidae > Rhipicephalus > Rhipicephalus annulatus. Next base: position 94,673 of record WOVY01012745.1, on the reverse strand, counting down.
CTCCACTACGGCGTCTGTCATATTCATCTGTCATATTCACGTCGTGGATTTAGGGCGTTCAAACCCCAAGTATTGAAATAACACAGCGCTCGCCCAGTGCGGTGTCTTCCTTTTTTTAGGATTCTTCTACTTTCCACTTTTGCGCTAAAAGATACCACGCGATAATTATTTCACACAGCATCACGCGCACGAAAGACAGCCATAATGGTTTATATAGTCAAGAGTCTGACGGAATCCCGTCTGGTCGGGGACAAACATAGTGCAAAATAACAAAAACGCCGACCAAGGTGAAATACACAAAACTTTAAAAGACGTTTCGGCTCCCCACACGTGAGCCTTGTTCACAGTGACCGCAAATGGCGTAGTGCGCTCATCTTATGCACGTGATGAAACATGCATAAGTCTTACGCACGTGATGAAACATGCATAAACACGTGATGAAACATGCATAAGATGAGCGCACTACGCCATTTGCGGTCACTGTGAACAAGGCTCACGTGTGGGGAGCCGAAACGTCTTTTTAAAGTTTTGTGTATTTCCACCTTGGTCGGCGTTTTTTGTTATTTTGCACTATGAGCCATAATGGTTCCTTGCGTACTGACCTCCGGCACAGCGCCGTGTGCTGCTCCAGCTGGCTGCCCAGGCACTCGCAGTGCTTGCCGTAGAAGCTGGTCTCGCACTCGCAGGCGCCGCACACACACTGCCGCGGCCGCTGCACGAGCTGCTGTTCGCCTCCTGAGACAACCATGGGTGTATACGTGGGCGGGTATACGTGTGAGTACCGTGAAGATTAAGATACGTGTATCCTACATAATCACTCTCGTTTAGTCAACACCGTTGAAACGACTCGCTATGAACTGGCGGTAGCATCTGCTTAATCTGGCGAGGGCGTTACCTCGAAGTGGTGATAACAGATCAAAAAGAAGAGAAGATGCATATCTACTGTCGATCAACTCCTTCTGTTATGAGCTTTTTGATGCTGAGAGCAACTGATGAGTTCTGACGACGGAAGCTATTCTATGTATTCTCAGGCGTACCGCTGCTTCACCCAGTATGAAATTGCCCTGCCATCATTGATGAAGAACAGCGCTTGGATAGAAAACACACTAGAACGGTCTTGTTCCCGTTAGTCTCATCTTGTATCGTTCGAAGGAGCCGTCTTTTTACTTGTGCGTAGCAAGCGGCAGAAGCGAGCCTGCTATAAACAAAATTCATTATACTTTTCATAACGACCTCACCGCAATACAGTGAGGTAGTGAGACAAGCGTATATGGTGTACCATGGCAAAGAAAAACGGGAATTTGAGTGAGTGCTACTTCGACAACCAACACATTCTTTAGCATGCTTTGGCGGTTCCTCCAGTGGCTAGCAGCGGGGAAGGATCACATGCTGTTACGTTTAGCACGGCAATTCGTCTGGGAAGACGCCATTGTGCGCAAGCCGGTCTGCTAAGGAGGCTTTCAACCCCATCGGTGCCCAATCTGCAAGACACTGTCCTGTAGATGTTCCAGGAAGCCGTCGGGTCTCAACGAAAGCTTCGCGAGACAAGCCTTTTGTTGAACGGGCTCGAACAACTGGGGACGGCACCACTGTGGCTGGTGTCGACTCTCGACTCGGCCAGTGTCGTCGCCGACGCGAAATCGTCACAAAAGCACCTTCAGTCCTGAAGCGTGGGAAGACGTCAAAGAAGCCGTCCCCAGGATATATCGTTTGGACTGCCTGAAGCTGAAAGCAGCATGGCCCACTGCTGACGTTCGGGTTAGCGGCCATCTCCCCGAAGGAGCTCAGCCGTTCTACTCACCCTAGCTCAACCTTCCCTCTCCGGACTCTACCTCAACGCCCAGCGGCGCCTTCAAGGCGGGGGCCGGGTGGGTCATTGTGTGGTACGCTCATGCTCCCATTGGACCATTGAGACTTCGTCACCTGATTGTGGCGAGAGTGCTTACCACCCGCCTTCTTCGGATCTTGGTGTAAAGGACGGCAGCGGCTATAAAGCCGAAGCATTTGCTGAATCATGAGCGAATCATGAACTGAATCTCTGTCGTACTTTTTCGGGATCTTCTGGATCCCTGTAAAGTTCCTATCTTTCTTCTATAATGTAAATAAATCTTCGTTCTATACCTCTTTTAACGCGTCCCCTTACTGGGCGAAGATCGGCTATGCGGACGACGGGGGAAGCCAGTAACCATGAAGACGCCCGCCGTTCCTGCCATCGACTTTCGGACCCTTAACAACTGGTGGCAGCGTTGGATGCCATCATCAACTTCCTACCTTTAACAATGCTTAGACTTGGTATAGGTTCGTTGGTTCGAATCGGCTGCCCGCGCTGCGACAACGGCGCGGACGGCCAGACAAGCCTAATTGTTTTGTGTACCAGCAGCAACGACGGATCGCTGTAGCTCTGCAGTTATGATTCCCGCATCGCTTTTAGTAGAATCACGCGCCACCAATTTTCGCTGTATTCCGAAGTTTGGTCCCGGTGTTTTCATCTAACCGCAACTCATGTAAGCATTGCGGTGAAGCCCAGTAAAGTACGTGCACGCTTCCGAGATCAAAGGCAACACAGCAGGCAACATGCGCGCATGCGCACCTTACCACGACGTCCTGGCAGGCGCAGCGGCAGATCGGCTCCACGCGCACCTGCACGTACTCGTTCCCCTACGGGGGATATTCGGAACGCGTGCTCTGGCCACCCTGGACGCCGTCGCCGGGACACTGCTCCAGCTCCACGGTCACCTGGAACTCGATCTGCAGATGCATGCACACATGCAGGCCCTCAGCGTATTGCAAGAAAGAGTTCATTCACGTGCGCAGACGAGGCAACGCCTGTCGCTACGAGAGCAATGGATCGAGATTCAGTCCGTAAAGGTACATTATAAGAAAAGTCATGACAGCGCTTTCTCAAACAATATACTATTAAAGAACACAGGGGCGCAGTCAGAATTGGAAAATGTGAGAAAAAGTACCGTATGCATGGGAATCAAGAACACACACAGAGTGCGAAGCACAGACCCTCGACAGCTATATACTTGCATGTTCCCAGTATACCTTCGTAATGCAGGATTTTCTTTTGGCCACAAGACAAAGCTTTTGATACAGTAACTAATACAAAATTTATAAAGCACGTTCGTGCCGTCAAAGTCCTTAATGGACACGACATGCGCGACAGGTTGCGTCACGCGTTCTGTGCACGGTGCTAAACGCAGTTGGAGCAGTTCACAACTTTCCCGACCGCCGCCAGTAGCACATAGTATACAGCGATTTCTGTCAATATGCATGCCACGTCGAAACGGCTGCGAATTCTGCTGTGCAACGAATGCACTTTGCCATATATTGGAGTCCGCGACTCAGCAATACCGCCCATCACTGAACCAAACGTCGAGTGGTGGAAGGTCCGGCTTAACAAGCTCAAGCCTTGAAGACCGGCGATGTCTGGTGCGCTGTCGGCTCAGACCCGCGGCATTTTCGACTACAGGGACTCCATTCACTTTAATTGAGCGACTGACATCGACCCTCTTTCGCATATAGTTTATTCCGCCGGGCACACTCGCTTCGAAATACATTTTGAAACCTTTCGCCAAAGTTATTGTTGCACGCTCCACGATCTACACGCCCGTTTTCGAGCTCACCTCGTCGCCGACTTTAATGCCATCGCAGGCGTTGCTCAGACCTCTGGAACTAGACCTGCGAGCGAAACGTCACCATTAGTGCTTCGAACACAAGCACAAAAAGGTAGCAGCGCGTGGTCTGTGTGAAGCATATGTTAGAAGACTTACCCGCGCAGGCAGCTGCTCTTGTAGCTGACCTTGAGGAAGTCGGGAGCGTTGTCCTGGAGGACCACTTCGGAACGAATTTTCTGCGGTCATGAAGTGAGAGTGTGACACCATTGAATGGCCGCATGGACCGCGCGTCTGAAGTATACACCTTTCGATTGGGACCTCACCCGAAGCAATAAATGAAGATGCGTAAGCTGTTAACATTAACGCATATGTGGTGTTGCCGCTCACATTCACAACAGTCCCAATTCCAACCACGAAAACCATCACTCAACACGGCAGCGTCGAGCAAAAGCCCTGCTGAAACGCTTCGCAAAACTTATGCGTGTTCTAAGCAGGCCTGTGGCCAATAATCTTCAGGGGATGGCACTTGCTGAAAGCCTTGCCTATTTGAAGACAGAACCTATGTTTCAGTTATTATTACAGCCCCATACCACACACACAAAGCAAAATTGTGGGTCAAGCGACCCCCCCCTTCCTCCTCCCTTCGTTTTTAGGGGCGAAGCTCGTCAGGCCATAGGTCGTTCCCTCCTCAGTATGTATTAAGCAACCACCGCTAGATTATGACTTGCTCAATAGATGGCGTTGGTGTGTAAGTCCTTGGGAGTAATATAACGAGATTGCGCTACTGGTTTTATCAGCGTATCCACGGAGTGAATTATGAATGGGGTGAAGCGTCTGTCCGTCCACGTGTTCAGCCATCCGTGCGTCCATCCGTTCGTTCGTCCGTTCATCCGGCCGTCCGTGAGCCTATCCGTGCTTCTGTTAGTCCATGCTTCCGTCCGTTCGTCTGTATGTCCATCCGTGCTTCTGTCCGTCCATCATGCGTCCGTCACTGTCTGTTCGTCCGTCTGTCCGTGAGTCCATTCATGCTTCCGTCCGTCCGTTCGTCTGTTTGCCCATCCGTGCTTCCGTTCATCCGTGCGTCCGTCTGTCCGTGCTTCTGTCTGTGCTTCCATTCATCCGTCCTTGAGTCCGCCCGTGCTTCTGTCCATCCGTCCGTGCCTCTGTCCAACCGCCAGTTCGGACGCGTGGACGGATGGACACACGGTCGGACGGACGCTCCGCCCCACTCATCATCATTCACTCCGTGTATATGCTGAGATCTTTTGAAATTTTCATGGTGTTATTCACCACGCTGCATTAATACACTTTCATTTGTCGAGTATTCGAGGCACACGAAATGCGTATAAAAGAGTTTAAAGTGTTCAGCCCTCTCAGGCGATGAAGAGAGTCACTAATAGAAGTTCCGTCCACCATATACGCGACTCCCTGTGCCCCTGTGTCCTCTTACATCTCTCATACGAAACACCGACATCGTAGAAGCGGGAATTGACACTCCGCGTGCACGCCATTTAGGACGTTCTGCGCAGGACTCACGTAGTACTGGTCCCGGACGAGCTGGACGATGTTCGAGGAGTCGCCGGCGAGCGTGCCCACGGAGGATCCGTCGATGAACGAGCTGAGCGTGTCGTACACGCCGAACGCCTTCTCGGGAACCGCGAAGATCAGGTTGATCTTGTTCAGCTGCACCACGCGCACGATCTGGCTCAAGGATGGGTAGTCCTGCGGAAGATGAGACAATAGTTGTATTACATATTGTTACGTGATTTCGTCAGACTGAAAGAGGGCATAGTGGGGCATACCCAAGTAAGGTGCCTCGGACTGAAAGTGAAGAAGTGGAAGTTGTCGGTGAGCTGCGTTGTGGCTGCGGACTGACAACTGTTATTTTCCACGTAACATTTTGGTGGAAGTGCTGGGTGCTCTTCTGACAACGGAGCTACGCAGTGGACGCCCTCCTTAAGTCTGCTACCATGGCTCCGGGTGAGGATACGGCTTCGCCACCTACCTCAGCAACGACAGCAACCCGGTACGGTCGCCCTAACGCAACCCCGTGATCCCGGTACCTTTACTGGAGAGGACAACGCAAATGTGGACAAGTGGCTTAGCATGTACGAGCGCATCAGCAAGCAATATGGCTGGACCCAACCGTTATGCTTGCGAATGTCATTTTCTATCTTGACAAGACCCCTCGCACATGGTTTGAGACCCACGAGCACGAAATCACAAGCTGGAAATGTTTAAACAACAGCTCCGCGACCTTTTTGGCAACCCGTTCGGTCAACAGCTTGATGCCCGAAAGCAATTGGCTGTACGTACACAGACGTCCACTGAGCCCTACTTGACTTATATTCAAGACGTCTTAGCGTTTGTGTCAAAGGTCCGATCCCAACATGACTGAGGCCGACAAGATTTCGCACGTTTTAAAAGGAATCGCCGACGATGCGTTCAGCCTGCTTGTATTTACCAACGTAACAACCATCGACGCCGTGATCAAAGAGTGCCGCCGTCTCGAGCAGGCGAAGAGTCGACGCGTTTTGCAGCAGTTTTCAGCGCCTACCCAACACTGCGGCAACGTCGTCTTGCGAAGCCACTCCTTGTCATCCGTCTACAACCGAAGACGTCACGCGCATCGTCCGACGTGAACTCGAGGCCGCTTACCCGGCTGCCAACAAAACCGACGTTGCCCCGACGCCTCAACGACAGCTGTCGCCTTGATCCAGGCTGTTGTCCGCCAGGAATTCGCGAACCTTGGTATCCTGTCCACTGCATCCACACGGGATAATACTATGGTCCCTCCATAGCTTCTGTGGACATGAGACGTCGCCGTCCGTACTCTATTCGAACCAGGAACCCGTCTGAATGGCGAACAGCTGATGATAAGCCAATCTGCTTCCGCTGTGGTCGCGCAGGACACATCGCTCGTTACTGCCGCAGCCAATGGCCATCTATGTCTTCTGGCTCGTACCCCGCTTACAGTAACTCATTCCGTCCACCAAACCACTGTTATCCGACCCGCACTCAGTCTACAGCATTTACTGCCCCTGAGGACTACGGCCACCCTGCCCCGTCGTCGCCACCGCCTCAAAGCCGCCCTTCTCGTTCAAACACGCGTCGCCGCTCTGCCTCGCCATCGTTCAACCGCCGCGCGTCCCCGGAAAACTAGGCTGCGCAGCTTCTGGAGGTGAAGCTGTCCTGTCGACCTTACCCAAAATCCTCTGTTGCCCTTACGTTTGAACCGGAACACCCTAGAAGTATATGTTGATGGCACCACCTGTTGAAGCTTTGATTGATACGGGCGCTCACGTCTGTATTATGAGTTCGCGTTTTCGTCGTCGCATGAAGAAGGTCCTCACGCCCCCCTTGACCAGTGTCGTTCAAGTTGCAGATGGTGCAAAAGTCCCTGTCGTCGGTATGTGCACAGCTCAACTTACCGTAGCCGGTCATCAAGTGGTCGTCCTTTTTACCGTGCTTGAAACATGTCCCCACGACCTCATACTAGGCCTCGATTTTCTTGCCGCCAATTCTGCTCTGATTGATTGCTCCGCTGGTGTGCTCCGCCTTGAACTGCCACAAATCAGTGCCGCCCCGTACCAACCTACATGCCGATTACAATGCAGCGACTTTGTTCGCCTGCCCTCCAAAAACTGTGACGTACGTCGATTTTCTGTGCTCACCAGCTGTGCCCGACGGTGACTATTACGCTACGCCTCTGATTGACGTACTCCTTACGCACAATGTTGCAGTGCCCTATACGGTGCTCAGCATCACAGATAACAAAACTTGTCTACCTCTTGTCAATTTCGGCTACATGAATCATGTGCTTCCACAAGGCATTTCTGTGGCCCACCTGTGTCCATTGCTCGATTCACAAATTGAAGTGCTTGCCTTAGACACACTTGTTTCACCGCAGCGCACATCACTCGCAACACATTCGGGCAGCCGTCAAATTCAAATTGCAGACATGATCGCCACTGATCTTCCGCCTCCGCAAGTTGAAGCCCTACAACATCTTCTCGAGGCCTACCAGGATATTTTCGATTTTGGTGACCGACCTCTTGGGCAGACGTCCTTTGTCCAGCATCGCATACACACAGGTGATGCCAACCCTGTTCACCGTCGTCCCTACAGAGTGTCTGCTTTTGAGCGGAGCATAATACAGAAGGAGGTGAACAAGATGCTAGCGAAGGACATTATTGAACCATCCTCCAGTCCCTGGGCATCTCCGGTGGTATTAGTTAAAAGAAGGACGGATCGTGGAGATTTTGTGTGGACTATCGCCACCTTAACAACATCACCAAGAAAGACGCATACCCTCTGCCCCGGATTGATGACGCCCTTGATTGCCTCCATGGTGCTGCCTACTTTTCTTCCATAGATATTCGTTCTGGTTATTGGCAGATTGCCGTGGACCCCATGGACCGAGAGAAGACGGCTTTTGTAACACCCGATGGCCTCTACCAATTCAAAGTCATGCCTTTCGGCTTATGTAATGCCCCCGCCACCTTTGAACGGATGATGGACTCCCTGCTCCATGGATTCAAGTGGTCTACGTGTCTTTGTTATCTAGATGACGTGATTGTGTTTGCTCCCACTTTTGAAGCGCACCTTGAGAGACTGTCGAAAATTCTTGATGTATTCCGTCTCGCCGGCCTTCAGCTGAATTCATCCAAGTGCCGGTTTGGTCGCCGTCGCATTACAATACTTAGACATATTGTTGACGCTTACGGCGTACAGCCTGACCCAGAAAAAGTTCGAGCTGTGAAGGATTTTCCTGTGCCGAAAACCGCCAAAGATGTCCGCAGCTTTGTGGGGCTCTGCTCCTATTTTCGGCGGTTCATCAAGAACTTCGCGGAAATCGCTCGGCCCCTAACAGATGTACTCAAACCAGATGAGACGTTTACCTGGGGTCCCTCGCAAGCAGCAGCATTTTCCCACCTGACCACTTTGCTCACTTCTTCTCCTGTGCTGGCTCACTTCGACCCTACGGCACCGACCGAAGTGCGCACCGATGCCAGCGGTTACGGAATAGGCGCTGTGTTGGCTCAGCGACAACGTGGGCAGCATCGCGTGATTGCTTATGCCAGCAGGCTGCTGTCCACCTCGGAGCGTAATTATTCCATCACAGAGCGCGAATGCCTAGCGCTGGTGTGGGCAGTCACGAAATTTCGCCCTTACTTATACGGCCGACCATTTATAGTTCTTACCGACCACCACGCTCTCTGCTGGCTCGCCTCCCTCAAAGATCCCACAGGTCGTCTCGCCCGCTGGGCACTCCGCCTCCAGGAGTATTCTTACACCGTAGTGTACAAATCAGGAAAACTGCACAAAGATGTGGATTGTCTGTCACGCTACCCTGTGGCCGACTGCGATCCTACGAGCACTGATTATGTGGGTTGCGTCCTTTCCATCTCCCAGCTGCTTCATCTCGGGGAGGAGCAGCGTCGCGATCCGGATATCAGCCGCCTAATACAACAGCTCGAATCTTCACCGCAAGACGCTTCTGTTCGCATGTTTACCTTAAAGGACGGCACCTTATATCGGCGTAATTTATCGCCCAATGGTCACGACCTACTTCTGGTCATACCAAAGCACCTACGTTCCACAGTCCTACGCGAGCTCCATGACGCGCCAACCGCGGGCCACCTTGTTGTCTCTCGCACATATGACCGTGTGCGCCGCCGCTTCTACTGGCCTGGCCTTTCACGCTCTGTACGTCGCTATGTCAACGCTTGTGAAATTTGCCAGCGTCGCAAAAAGCCGTCGGGACTACCTTCCGGATATCTTCAGCCCATCGACATCCCATCGGAGCCATTCTTCCGTGTTGGTTTGGACCTTCTCGGTCCCTTCCCAACATCCGCCTCCGGAAACAAGTGGGTCGCGGTGGCTACGGATTACGCGACCCGTTATGCAGTTACGCGAGCCATGCCAACAAGCTGCGCTACAGACGTCGCTGATTTTCTACTACGCGATCTCATTTTAGTGCATGGAGCCCCTCGTCAACTGCTGACAGACCGAGGCCGTACGTTCCTTTCGAAAGTGGTTGACGATATCCTGCGTTCCTGCTCTACCCAACATAAGCTCACGACATCGTACCACCCCCAGACAAACGGGCTTACAGAACGTTTAAACTGCACCCTGACAGACATGCTATCGAAGTACGTCTCTGCCGACCATCGTGATTGGGACCTTGCACTACCCTACGTGACGTTCGCATACAATTCCTCCCGGCATGACACTGCCGGGTACTCGCCATTTTACCTTCTGTTTGGACGCGAACCAACATTGCCGTTGGATACCTTCCTGCCAGCCACTGCGCAGTCTACTTCTGAATATGCACGCGACGGTATTACCCGAGCTGACCACGCTCGTCAGCTTGCCCGCAGCAGAATAATGGCGTCCCAAGACTCGCAGAAGCATCGTTACGACGAGCGGCATCGCGACGAACACTTTCCAACAGGTTCCCTCGTTCTTCTTTGGTTCCCTACGCGACATGCAGGCCTTTCAGAAAAACTTCTCTCTCGTTTCACGGGCCCATACCGCGTGCTTAGACGAGTGACCGACACTACATATGAAATTGTCCCTGATAATCCATCAACCTCTTCCGCTCTGCTGTCAAGGGACATCGTCCACGTATCAAGGCTCAAGCGTTACCACACTGCTTCTGCTGTGGCCCCGTAAACTCGCCGGGTCGGCGCTTTTGCCGCCGGGGGTCGTGTTACGTGATTTCGTCAGACTGAAAGAGGGCATAGTGGGGCATACCCAAGTAAGGTGCCTCGGACTGAAAGTGAAGAAGTGGAAGTTGTCGGTGAGCTGCGTTGTGGCTGCGGACTGACAACTGTTATTTTCCACGTAACAATATGTTACCTATTACTGCGTGCAAGTAATTGTGTGCTGTATCATACTGTTCTGTATTATGTTGTACATTTAGAGCCTATATATCTGCAGTTTATTTGCGGAGGCTACCTAGTACGGAATATTTCCGCGACCGTACGTCTGTGGAACCGCAGTAAGTTATACGGGTAACACAATATCATTAAGCGCATAATTCACTACGCGTGGGACCTTTACCACGGAACGATTTAACACAGGACCCGCAAGCACTCGCACGGCATCGACCAAACACGAATTTCACAGCTGTGCCCGGCCGTTACGATGATACCGTATCATCCAATAGCCTGCTGAAACATCCTATATTGATACCCAAGCGAAAGTGCAAACGCCAGGGGGGAGGGGGGGCTTGCCCCTTCTTCCCCCAAAAATTTGTATGGCGTGGGGGGGGGGAGCGCTTTATTCTGGACGAATAATAAAATAAGGTGTGTTTCAAGACCTTCGACAAAAGCAACCCACCCACCCCCACTCCCTCAAAAAAAAAAAAAAAAAAACTGGCTACGGGTCTGTGTCCAGTAAATATAAGAAAACGAAAGAAAAAGAAGGACGCAGCATGCCTCCTCGCATAAAGGCTTATAAATAGAAGAAGAATGGAAGAAGACTAGAAGAAGAATAGAAGAAAAAGTGAGGAACTCTGACATGGGGCATGGGTTCCTATCTGACATGGGTTCCTATCTAATTTCTCTTTATTTATTTTTTTCTAGCAAGCGTTGTAAAAAATGATCTATTATGAGGTACAGTGTGGCCAATCCCCCATGTGGGTATGAGCCAAGATCTCCTAGGAGACAAGACAAGACAAGACATGGGGCGCACACACCTTGAAGAGCAAACGTGCACAGTTTTCAGTGTCGCACACGCCGGCTCACACGCATCGCTCGAGCATTTATGGAAACGAAAGCACACATTTGCGCAGATTTGTCGAGGGGAAAAAGGAAAGAAAAAAAAATGAAGCGTAAGAAGAAACAGTCGGTGTAACGGCGCTGTAGGGCACCGTACTCAAAAGCGACCCATTTCACACGCAAGTGAGGGTGGGTATACATGCTCGCTCCTTCTATACACGTCTGTGTGTAATTACGGCGAGACTTGATTGCGCGGCTTCAATTACGAGCGGCGTGCGCTGCACTCCGTGGAATACAATGGAGGTATAACGCACCTGTTCCTTACTCTCCGAGTAGAAGCCGTCCTCGTCCAAGTGGCACAGCTCGTCGTTACGCTTGACGGCGCCTCCGAGCTGAAAAGAGATTTTGCGTGAGAAAAAGCAGAAATCGGCAATTCAGTTCAGAACTGAGCTGCAGCTTCTAGAGTATCCCGACGAATGTGGGTCACACGTCGTTCACCTTCAGCGTCAAAGCCTATTAGTTCGAAACGAGGTTAGGGCGGTAATTGGAAAGCGATGTACTCGGATTAGCGCGAATTTTCATTGCTGTTTAGTTTATACTCTCGATTCATACCATCGAAGGACGGTGAACCTAACAGCGTAAGCACGAGGAGACGCATTACACGGTGATAGCAAAAGACCGCATACAAGTCGCGGGTACGAACCCTATACACGACGTTCTCGATTCGATGGAGGCGACATATGCTAGAGCAGGCCCATGTGCTGCACACGCGATGTCAGTACAGGTTAAAGAACACCCAACGGTCGAAATTTCCACCTACGGCGAGCTTCTTAATCATCATCGTGGTATTGGTACGTAAAACTCGAAAGGTTATCAAAGTAATCGTACCCATACGACTGATAAGTATGCATAAACAAAACGTTTTATTGGCAATACAAGAAGATGAAATGCGGGACATAGAAATGAAACAAAACACAATCGTAAGTAACTACGGCTTCAGAGATCCGAATGCGAAGGACATGCCTATATATGCGTACAGAAAAATGGGCAGTATTCGAAAACGTTAAAAAATATATAGTAAGTTCCACATGAATGTTCGCCAAGATTTACCGTGGGTTAAACTAGGTTAGGTTATGCTAGCACATGTGAGGCTGAGACGACTCGTGCTCAGAAATTCCCATTTCTGACCCAAGCCGATTCAGCTGAACCCACTGAAAGGTCAGGTATGAAGCATTGTTCACGCACCAGTCCATCGCCGGCGGAGTGGAAGATGGAGTCCGTGGCGAAGAGCAGGATCTTCCTGGACCTCTGGCTCCAGCCCACGGCCTCCTGCAGGGTAAATTGTACGACAAGCGTCAATGGCAGTTTAGTACGCGACGAAGGCAGCGACCGAGGCGTCTTTTCCCCACCTTGCACACGACCGCCTGCATGATGGCGTCGAAGCCACCCTCAGCATTGTCCAGGTTGCCGGACAGTCCGGCAGAGGACACCTTCTCCTGCAGACCACGAGAGGGAGAGAGTATAGGGACTAGAGAATTGAGTCACCGACGCTTGAGTCACTTGAGCCGCATGACACTAGAAGAAAAGACTGGACGAACCGTCTGTCCTTCTTGTGCCTAGGGTTTTTCGCGCTTGTTTGCAATCATGACACAAGCTAGCCAGACTCTATTTTAAAGATGACTCCCAGAGAGTCACGTACAAACTCATTTAGACCCATCATTCGAAATTCTGTACAACACTGTAGTATTTAAAGGACCACATCATAACGAGCGATTAAAATCGTAATTGAGTCAATAACAGTGCATCCCAGTTCTCTGATGTTATATATACATCAATTCGTTTTATAAATAGTGTCACTGTTTGTCCAGCGTGAATTATTTCAAGTCATGGCCTTTCTTTTCCTGAGTACTTGTCCCGAAAAGAGTACTTGTTTTTTTTTTTGCATGCAGGTTATATGCACCAACCAAATCACTTCATTTTTTTACAATTTCCTTACGACAAAGGCGAAACCATGCATAAACTGCAGACTGCATAATCTGTAGCTATACAAGGAACCCTGTTATAGCGCAGCTCAGACCCTGCATTTCTCATTACACGTGCATACGCTTCACACGGGATACTCCTCTGAGCACGTTTTAAAAACAGGCATATCGAGCTGATACATTCGTATACTGTATATACGCCACGTACGGTGAAGAGGCTGCTGTTTGAAGTGAGCGCCAACTGGTGGTGGAAGCCGTAAGGCGGGTCACACTCGGTGTCGTGGCACGGGTTCCGCAGCCTGCGACACATGACGTGGTCGAATATATGGTAACATATTCAAGTTATACACGCAGCGCGGTGCATTATGAAAGAAAGAGATAACCTGCCTGTCATGCAGCAAGGCAAGCAGAATACACGTTCAAAATTGAGCAGAAACCACCGGTGACAACATGCCGACGTAAAAGCGACCATCCACACAGTGCGACCCAGTCGTTTTCTGTATTGGTGACAATGGTGCGATTTGTTTTTTTTTTACGTAAGCGAGCATCTTTTGGTGTAGCGTCAGCTAATTGCTTCATGGTGTTGTTTCGTACAGAACGGAGTCATTGACCGGCACACCCTCGCGTTACTATCGCATAAGTGGACAGCGCATCCTCTTCTTCAAGAACTCTAAATATAGTCGGCGTTTCCTCGGTGAACTCGAACCGCAGCTGAAGAGGCCGCGCCCTGAGGTCGGCATCCCTTGCATCGGCAGCGAAGGCATCCAGCAACCTACTCCGAAACAGGAGAAAGAGCTAAAGCGCTTGAAGTTATTTCCTTTAAAAGAAGACTAAACACTGCAGGGATGCGCAAGCAGGATGCGCTAAGCGTGCTGCAGGCACGTTCCTGCGAGCTTATACCTCCGCTAAATTTTTTGTATCAACACCTTGCCCAAGTCGTCTTCTCCGAGACGCTTACCGCCCCCTGCTCTATCATATACACAATGGCGTCAGCACTATACCGATGTTGCGAAACTGTCGTGAAAAGGTACGGACGGCTAAGTACCTCAAACGACGCGGCTTTTTTATCAGTGCGAGAGATAAGAGGGCGAGCTCGGGCTCTGAACTATACACAAACGCAAAGAGCGAGGAGTCGCCATCTTGTTGAGTCCAAGGAGCAATGGTCGAGACAGCGCGCAGTATGACAAGCCCTGCATGGCGCCGGTTGTGAGCGGCGAAGTATTTGCTCTGAGCGATAAGCTGACAAGAGGTCTGTCGGTGTTTGACAGCCATGCAGCCTGCCGAAGCTAGAAGTGAGGGGCAGGAGAGGTGGGTTAGGGCAAAGTCCTCACCTGGCAGGCGTGGTGTCGACGTACGGCAGCACCACCTTGTCGATGAACGAGCCGAAACCGAGGCGGAAGTTTTTCGTCACGTTCAGCATGTTCTGCACTGCGAAATGGCACGCCGAGTAGATCCACTCAGAATCCACTCAGTATAAAGAAGCACAGATACAGCCTATAAACATTCATTAGTACATACGTACCCTCTGTCTTCAAACCTTGACCACAGGCTTACCGTTGTGATCAATCTGAACTCCAATTAAAGCTTTGTGGTGTAAACACGTGCTAATTCTGAGTATATATTAAATAGTGTTACAGCCCCAAGCATGTTTGAACTTCATGCAGGCTGGAGCAATTAACTCAAAATATCTCTAATTGGATTCGGAACCCATGTGGTTGGTCCTTCAGCGTGCGCCCAAAACGCGGCACATGAGTGTATCTCTTTCTCTCTCCTATTTGGGAACCGAAGCAGTGGCGTTGTGCTATAGACATGATCATCATTTTATCATATGACCATCTGCTCCTCCTCCAGCAACCCACCCTGTCCCGCGCGAGCTGATTGGCCATACGGTGCGTTACCATTTCGACCACCGCCGTGATCAGGTGTTCCGCAACTACAGAAGCCTGAAGGCCAGTGTTTACGTAGTGATGGTACATAGGCAGCAACGCAGTGGTAGATTCATTCCTGCAAAGACAGCTGCATTTATATATAAGGTTAAACCAAACACACGCAATGCATGACGGGCGCGCTGCAGAACCAAGTGAACACGACGATATATATACAGAAAAACGGCTACAGCTGCCGAACAAGACGCGACACGTGTTTTGCGACTATAACGGGTGTATACATATCTCCGCAGATGCAAGCCAAGCCGGTTTGAGATACGCCAGTCGCTGCGGGTCGCGCCGCTCGACTCTGCGAAGCTGCATACGCGCGAACCATGCATGCCAGCTTATCTTGGCAGCTACCTTCGAAAACATGCACGTACGAACTCTGAATTGCGCAATAACAGCGCTCACGGTTGAAAGAACGTGGTGAGCGCGGAGGAGAAACGCAGCTTAGGCAAGATCGACGTCCGTTTTTTTTACAATACACTGCAGGCTTTGGAAACCTCGGCGCGGTGGCGTCAGGGTTGTATGCTATGCAGGCCAATTTTTTCATTGAAAACAACGCATCGGCGTAAACAAGACTGAGACAGACGAAGGCGTTGACCATGTTCCGGAGTCACGCATACATGCGTGACCCGTACAGACGACAGCTATATAGTGTATACGCGAACTCGCAGTCACTGTTTCGTGCATTGCCTTGTGTCCGAAAATAGAAAAACCATATACAGAGAGAAATGTTACATTTTTTTTAACCTGCACACAAAGTGCTGTGCGATGGACTATGGCATGCCGACTCTGTTGAAACGCGACTGCCAAGGCCGGAATCAGACCTGCGCCCGTGGGCTCAGAAGCCATGAAGCACCGTAATCATTCATTGTACTCCGCCACAGCACGAGACAAGCGGGAAGATTACGCTGGATTTTCCACGCGGGAACTCGGCGCGGTTGCAGTGTTATTGCTCAGATTGCTCGTTCGCTGCGCCACTTGCATCTGCTGCTCGAAAGTTGCAACGCAAAGACATCATCGTCTGTTTAATCTGCATGGAGAGTGTTTCCGTTGTTGGACGCAAATGCAGCGACGTCTCCAGGCGTACCGAGGCGAAAGCTTGAACACAATGAAGCACCGAAGGGGAAGCGAGCAATCAGCGGGCACTCGAATTGCTACCAAACTGTATCACGCACTGAACGAACATGTTACGAAAATTCAACGAACCACGTGCGCATAGACGTGCGCAAGGCTCCCCCATCAAGGGCGGTGGGGGGGAGGGGAGAGGGAGGGGTTTGTGCCAGCAACCCTTCTCTCTCTATACTAAGTCAAAGCTGGTCAAAGTATAGGGCAGACTTTGTCCTCCCCCTCCCCCTCTTATAGGTGACGATAGGGGGCGGCCTCCTCTGCGCGGACGCCTGTGAACGCGTGCGTTTCACCTGATTTTCCACGTGAACGCTGGCGCAGAACAGTGTCATGCAGAAGAGGTTGTCATGCCGATTACGCGTCACGCTATAGATTTCTTCTCTCTCCACTTGTGTGTCCCCGCGCTATTGTAAAAATCTTGACGATAGCTTTCTGTCGCGGATAGACGACGATGTTGCTAGGCGTAAACCAAATCTAAGAAGGCTTTTGTGCGGGCTCTTTAAGCGAAGTCTCACTCTTAAGTTTTCAAGGTTGCCCTGACGCTTGTACGCGCCAACGTTCTCCCGCAGCCGAAATGATCACACTAAGCATTTATGAATTCACTCTCGGAGAGCTGCGTTCTTCGCGTAGAGCTTTTATGACGCCGTGACGCAACGTAATACACTTCCTATATGGTATACGTTACGATTACGTCAACGGAAAGGAGAATTGCTTACATTTAGGATGTATGGATCGATGGTGGAACTTTATAGTCTAGAAAGATGCGCGCAGTGGGCTTCTCGCTCCCACATTTGGGACGGGCAGGCTGACGGCCACAACATCGTAGGCTCTCTGCACGGCCTAAAGCTGATCCCGGGGATTCTGACGGCAGAGCACCACTGGGCTTAGTTGGCTTGACAACCGAATGACAAGGGGCATCCACCTGAGCATGTGCTCTGAATCGGGTACTTCCCCACAACGGGGGCACGAACTGCTAATGTACGTATCTGGGCAAATTTTATGAAATAAGACAAGATTTCGATGTGAATCCGTCTGTATGAGTCTTAGCACCATTGCCCGGGCTCTGTGTAGTTCTCTATAAGGAGGGGGCTGAAACCTCCTGCTTATTTTAACGCAGTTATTTTCCTACTGTTAGGAGAATAAATCTGCCGCTTTACATGTTCTGCAGCTCATAAAAATCACGGTTCAGCGACACAGTGAATGCAGTAGGCAACGATCAAAAGGAAAAAAAAAGAATTCTAAGCAAAGAGTTGAGAGGGCGCGTCTATGACTTTCGTCGATGAAGCGATGAGAGCAGCGTCCACTCCTTAGCAGCTGCCACGGAGTCAACCCGTAAGAACATGACAGTTTCCTCCGAAATCAAATAATTGCGAACGATGGCACTTATTCGGCTTGGCTTTGTACTCTGGCTCTTTGGAAGTGTTCTAATAATATGCAAACGCGACGTGTAAGCTCACGCGAGGCATGCCGTTGCACAGAAACAACGGCTGCCTGGCATTTCAAAATACACTGAAGAACGCCGAAGGAGAGAAAGAGTGCGTGTTACACCCATGCCGTGTGGCAAGTCGGAAGTCACAAATAAAGCATTCCGAATGCTCTTTTTTTTTTAAATAGCGTATGGCAGGTTAACCACGTCGCACCGTCGCAGAACGCCTACCGAGAGAAATACGACGAAAATTTGCTTGCAAAGGTAAATATACTCTAAATTCATCAAACAGGTTGAGGACTCGCTCTTTGGATTTCGTGCCGACCGGTTGTGCCCCCGCGATCTCCGACGACAGCGCAGCTCTGGCCGACTGGGCTAGCCCAACGCAATCTCCTGACGCCGACAAGAGCTCTCGCCGAGTGGTGCCCCGTCCCCGGACTCCTGCGACCATGTCCATCTTTCCTATATCCTCTTTACTTCCTTCGTTTTCTGTCGTTCGCTGTCCCTGCGCCTCGATATCTCCTTCCTCTATCTATTTTCTTGGCCTTTAAGACTATCCTTTTAATTCCTCCTTTACTCCCACCCCTTGTGAGCTACTGTATGCTGAGGTGCCGCACTTTGATGCAGACAGTTACGGGCTCACTTTTCTCTTCTTTTCTCTTTAAGAATCTCATTAGAATAAGAAACAGGTTCACGTCTTCTTGAGAGCTGGACTCACCCAGGTCGTCGGCGAGCTCAGCCACCCTCTCCTTGTGCTCCTTCATGGAATGAGTGAGGTCCATGAGGTAGTACAGGTCCACCGGATAGTCCTCCGCCTGGCGGTAACGAACGGTGAACGTCCGCTTCGAACCTGCGCCAAGGAAAACGTTCGTCAAAGTGGTTCTGCGATGGCTCCTCCCATACACTGAACCATTCCGCGCATGTATTGACACAGTCAAAATAAAGGCAAGTTCTAAAACTGCGCACCACCAGCATTTCCATCGCTTTTGGGGGGCAGCCATCTTTGGCGGAGGCCCACGGGTCAAGAGACGAGTTCGCAAACCTTTCCTTTCGTGTATACGTTTTCCCAATTGTCCGCAGGCTTTCGCTAATGGTATGTCACATATCGTGATTGGCTGAAATATCCTCTTACGAAAAGTTTGGCCGTAAGACATTTCTGTGAATACGGAACCAGGTGCACGGAACAAACATTTGTCAGGCGCTGTCGCATGCTTTCCACACACGCTTACTAGCAGCCGTGGCGCGAACCAAACCCAAAGACCCTATGCTGGCCTGACGAACAGACAAATGTAAACGTCTTCCCACAAATGTTTTGACGACAGGCAAATGTGAGCAGAGTGGATTAGGGAACAAACGGGGATTAAGGATATCATAGTTGAAATCAAGAAGAGGAAATGGACATGGGCCGAGCATGTAGCGCGTAGACAGGATAACCGCTGGTCATTAAGGGTAACTAAATGGATTCCCAGAGAAGGCAAGCGGGTCAGGGGGAGACAGAAGGTTAGGTGGGCAGCTGAGATTAAGAAGTTTGCGGGTATAAATTGGCAGCAGCAAGCACAGGACCGGGTTAACTGGCGGAACATGGGAGAGGTCTTTGTCCTGCAGTGGACGTAGTCAGAATGATGATGATGATGATGATGATGATGATGATGATGATGATGATGAAATGTTTTTACGCTAAACACCAAAGTGGACTGCGTATGTGAAACTTCCGACGATGCTATATGCGACACACGAGAGTAAGTGGAGACGGTGCGATGGGAAGGAGACGACCGTTCGGTGGGGAACCTCGAGTGGTTCTTGCAGCGAGAACCGCGTTTAACAGACGTTATACCATAACGGAAACGTACTAGCTTTAGATGTCGCGATCACTGAACCTTGAACACAGCACAACCAACACACCCACCTGGTCGAAGCGTGATGTGAACTTCTCCGGGCTGGAGCTGCACGTCTGACCCTGCCTTGTCAACGGGCTGCAACGAAAGACAAATACATACGTCATCGCTTACGCGGCAGAGTCCTTCGTCTTACGCACGTGGCTATGGAAAGACAGGCGGTGAGGAATTTTCACTATATATTAAGTACATGCACGTGAAACACGGACAAACTATAGGAGCATATACGTAGTTCCTGTTTCAGTGGAACAAAGTTGCACCCATTTGTTTGTAAGTGCGTTTAAAGACCAAAATCTTAAATATGCCCTTTTTTTAGTATTTCGTTATGCCAAAAAAGAAATTTTTGTAATGTAGTGACAAATGCGGGCACTGCTGGAGCAATGGCGAAGACGATTTCTGTTGTGGCTGAGGCTCGTGCTGCTTCTGCCGAAACGAACAAGAAAATTCACCTTATAATCGGCCAATCCCCTTCTTTGGGTACGAGCCATTTGCACAAGGAAAACAACAACAACAACAACGAACAAGAAGCCATGTGCTGCCACGTATGAGCCATGTGCAGAAGAAAACAACAACAACAACAACAACAACACGACTAGCTGCTATCTCGTTGCTGTCCAGCACATAAAACGGTTGCCTTACCTGGGCGTCTAAAAGTATTTTTACAGTAAGTTTTTCGTTGCAGATGAAAGCTGCCTTGAACAACACTGAAAGTGCATCAGGCGAACGCGATCATAAACGTATCGCATCCATTGGGGGCTGCCAGCGTCCCGTTGAGAAGCGTGCGAAATGCTCTCCCCACGGCGCCAAGGAATAAGAGACCTGTCATTTACTCGGACGATGTTATATGCAATGAGCGGTTCGTTGGGAGCATTGGCCTCCAATCAGTATTAAAAGAAACGCCTATACGTGTCCAAGGTCGCCTCCAATGGGAACTACGTAATGGCCGCAAACTGCTGTGCAACTTCTTATGAAGGATCCGGGAAGAATGCGCTATTCCAGACTTTCACATGCACGTACAAAGGCATACTAACAAGACCATGGTGTCACGATGACTGATGCGCTTACTTGGTTGTGTATTAGTATAATTCATAGAGTTCAGGCTCCCCATTCCCACGCCCGCCTACCCCAGTTTTTTTTGTTTTTTTTTTTGAAGAAAAACTGATTTCAGTGAAATGTTTGCAAAGCGACATGAGAATAGTTGGTTCACTCAATTAGACATAAACGCAAAAGAAAACCACGCTGCGGTTCACCGCGAATTTATTGGCACCACTTCCGTCACGGAAACCACGGTCTTCTTACACACTTTGAGTTCCCGCGACACATATCCCGAAAGCTCAGCTGAGAAAAGTCTTACACAAGCTCAGCTAAAATATCTATCTATCTATCTATCTATCTATCTATCTATCTATCTATCTATCTATCTATCTATCTATCTATCTATCTATCTGTCTGTCTGTCTGTCTGTCTGTCTGTCTGTCTGTCTGTCTGTCTGTCTGTCTGTCCGTCCGTCCGTCCGTCCGTCTGTCTGTCCGTCTGTCTGTCTGTCTGTCTGTCTGTCTGTCTGTCTGTCTGTCTGTCTGTCTGTCCGTCCGTCCGTCTGTCTGTCTGTCTGTCTGTCCGTCTGTCTGTCTGTCTGTCTTTCTGTCTGTCTGTCTGTCTGTCTGTCTGTCTGTCTGTCTGTCTGTCTGTCTGTCTGTCTGTGTCTGTGCATTAGTGTTTCTCAATGCCCAACTGCGACTACCTTTACTTTTTTTTTTGTTATGGCCGATTCCGAGCACGACAGAGGAATTGTGCCCCTCCCTCCCTTTTTTCTGTTTTTGCCAACAGTTCTTTCTATGGCGTACGTCCACCGACAGAGTGACGTAATGAAGAACAAATATGCACTCGACAACCCCACGTCGATATTAAACGCACCGTGATTTGGTCGATGCGACTCTCCGGGTCCTCGATGGCGTCCTCACTGCAGCCGCTGTCCAGGAGCACCGAGGCAGGGTTGCAACGCGCCACACCTCGCGGGAAGTCCTGCAGATAGGGAGTGATCCACTGAGCAGTGTACTATGAGTGTCGTTGTGTGCATCGATTTGCTCGGGCACGACACTTCAGTGTGCGCGTGTTTCTGAGTGTATCTATATATACGCTCGCGAGTCGCATGTCTCCGTGGTTATACACATGCACCCGATACTACGGAATTGCTTGCTTGGTTGAGCGTGCGTGCGCTCGACTACAGCAAGTCGGCCTTCGCGCCAACGCGGCCGTGTCACCGTAGTACCGTTCAACGATGACGTTTCGTTGTATTGACTTTTGACGTACCATGTCACGGTTCTTACAGCTTGCCCTTAGGAGAAAGGAAACCTTCTGTATACCTATTGTTTTGCAATGGTCAATTTTCTCAGCGCACACGGTCAAAATTCCGAATTATCTCGTCTTGGGCATTCGTTTTGACCACTAAAACAAATCACCTATACTGGTCGCATTTACTGGTTTTTACTTGTCAAGTCTTTCTTATTTGCCTGGAGATAGAAACAAAAATAGTAGGCGCAGGAACGGAAACGATGGGGGAAATGAGGAGGGTAGGTCAAGCTAGCTTAATACTTTATATGCATCATCAGAGTGAGGTACACAATACAAGTTAGCCAATGCAACCAAAACTCGGAATTTTAGTGTTGGAACTTGAATCTGACATTATGCATGGTACGTAGGCCTATCGATAGAACAACATGCGGCCACTTGGGATCTTTTTTGCTATTTTTTTGGGTGGGGTGGGGAGGAGGTTTCGTGTATTTATACTTTGGGTGCAGGTTGAAGAACACCGAGCGGTTAAACTTATCCCGAAGCACTCGTCACATCATTTTTCACACACCTTAAGATTTTCGGGATGCTGTACCTTACATGTTAGGAATGTTAACCCAATTAAATCCAATCTATAAGTACCGCAGTGAACAGCGGCTCTTCACTGCTCGATGCGGCAGGACGAAACAAAAAACGTTTCTAACCGAAAGCGAGAAATTAAGCCTACCAAAGCAAGAGCATACGAAGGTATACCAAGGAATCCACCACGGTATCTATATACCACGGTATAAAGGAGCGCACGTTAGATTCCAGCGGACCAGCATCTACTAGATCGGAAAATACGGTATTCACTTCGGCGGAGGAGGCGAGGAATCCCTCCCTGCGCACTCGGTGCTTTGCTCGGCATGATTCCGTGCCACCGTTTGCGGTGTCCTTTTTCATCGCTGCAGGGGGCCGGAATCGGACAGCCGGAATAGGCCACCTGCGAGCTCCTTTCGACCGTTATGCCTTCTACTCCTCGAGGGAAACTACAGCGAGTCGCTTGCGTGAAGATCCTTTATCAAACTTGTCCAGACAGCCAACTGCTCACTCTCAAGCCATCTGTTGAAACATGCGGAACGAGAACTGTGTATACTTAACGCCGTCCAGATTTCGGTGGACCTGTCGATAGGCATCGAAATGCAGTTCGAATCCCGACGCGTGGCACCCTTCAGAAATTACCGATAAACGTGGGCGCGGAAGGCCTCGTATCGAGTGTCAACGTTAGTTGGCCTTCTATTGAAACTATACCCCCGTCCCCCTTTTTTCAGAAAACCCTTGTTCCGGCCCTATAGTGGGAGTAAGTTTCGTGGCTGTGGCCCGTTAGCTGAGGTTCAATTTCTTACTCATTTTGAGAAGCACAGTAGAAATCTGTTTGGCCACTCCCCTAACATACTTAGCGAACCACGATTCACTGACATCGTCAGCGTCGGTATAACATGTGCCCCTTCCCCCCCCCCTCCGCCCACCCCCTCAAGATTCGTAGTCGAGGCGCGGTGTTTGCAGCGAAGGGCTTTGAAAATGCTCGGGTAAAGTAAGTATATATATAGATCAAATATACACAACAGAAGCGAATGAATTATTAAATACAACATTTTTTTTTTTTGCAGAACGTCGAACACTAGTTCCTGTACACTTTTCTGCAATAAATGTTTCATTTATTCGTTCGTTCGTTGTTCGTTCATTAGTTTGCTCGCTAATTCATTCATTCATTCTTTCATTCATTCATTCACTCATTCATTCATTCGCTTCCAGACGCAATCGTTTCGCTTGTACTACACCCGAGCATTTCCAAAGCCCTTCGCTCCACACATCGGTATATTCCACGCCATCACGTGTTGTAGCCGATGTACAAAATCCGTTGTGGACGGCTCGGTGTTGAATAAAAAAGAGAGAAATAAAAGGCTATTCACATCCGGACTTCACAACCCCATCGAGTACCAGCAAAACAGCGGTATAGAGTTCGCGAGCCGGACCTCGCGGCGGGTCAAGCTTGTACACCGTATGCGGCACGTGTGACGAGGGAACGGAGCCATTTCTAGCCCCGCACGCGAACTCGCGTCCCACGGGCGGTCCTTTCCAAAGGCCACTTCTCGGGTGGCATATATAAGCCCCCCCTCCACGTGGTCGTCGCACGCGATTCTCCGGCCAAACACAGAGCCGCCGCAGCCAAGCAGCTGCTCGCCGCAGACAAAACAAGCAGGAGGCAAGCTGAACGCCACGGCGGTTGTTTACCTATACAGCCTTCCTGTCTCTCCCTATAGCTAACCCCGACCCTCGACTTTGATCAACCCCGGGCGGCTCGGGCTGCCGCCAGGAACTGCAGCGTATATACGCGTTCATTTCGCCTCTCGATCGTCTTCTGGTTCAGTAGGCTTCGCTGAAAGGCCAACGGATTGTGGGTGCACCGCTTGGCTAGCTTTGAATTGCTGTAGCGGGATTTTGCGATGCCATATAACACGTTCCTTTTTCCGAACATGTTTTGTTTCACGCTGCCCACGTGCGCTTGGAAGCCCTGTGCCGTGTCCAAGGCGATCATGTGGCCTTACGACCGATGCGTATACTGTGACCTCAAGTACTTTCCGCGACATCTAAGGAAGTGTCGCCTTTACCTCGCCCTTATCACACTACAGTTTTTCATATATGGACAAATTGCTCCACTTAACTGCTGTTTCAAACTACTTTCTTCCCTTCCTCGTCCGTGACGTGTCAATAAATATATGGTTAAAAAAAAACGCTGATAAGGTGAGATGAGATACTTTCGCTTTCAAGACTTCGGCGAATGTGGTCACTAACCGTTCGAATGGCGTTTCCCGTCAGAATCAAAACGAACACACAAGACGACGACGCACGCATTTAGGCTGCGAAAATTGACGCAGGTATGTATACACTGCTTGTAGAGCTCTCCTTGTGAAAGCCATGAGACATTATAATATATATAGTCACATAAAGCAACCACACAGTGCAGGTGCACAATTTTCCAAGTATAATGAAAGCCACTCACTCGTCACGCCATAACCAAGCTGTTATTTACGAAGCGAAATACTTGTCCTGTGTGGACATCCGTTTCAAACAGTTTGTACAAGTGCTTCCGAGGGATTTGCAGCGCGAAAGTTACGCAATTGTGAACGGGTGCGTCGATTTACGTATCGGTGCGTTGCAAGGCTGAAATGTGGTTCGTGTTACTGCTGCTTGACACCAACCTGGCCTCGGTATTTACAAACGCGTCTCAGTCAATGCTCGTCGACAAACGAGTGACCGGTCCCATGGAGCGGGGGGAAAAGCTGTTAGCAAGATAGTGATGCATTTTCTGACTAAACAATGTTTTTCGAACACGCTTTTATTTTTTTGAAACTCGGCCTCGTCAGAAAAAAAATCAGCATATTTACGCAGTGAATGATGATAAGTAGGGCGAAGCGTCCATCAGTTCATCCATGCTTCCGTCTGTACGTTCGTTCTTACTTTGGTCCGTCCATGCGTCCGTCCATCAATCTAGTGAACACTCCAACATCTCGCATGTTCTCGTCATATATTCATCTCGCCTTCGCGTTTTTGTAGCGCTTATTCTTCGCTCACATTATGACATTGTCGATCACATGTTAGTGGTCGATACTAACGCGAATAATTCATGCAATGTATATACGAGTACCAACGTGCAAGGCGAGCGTCGATATATTGAAACGAAATGTGTGGCGGGCGGTAATGCACGCACCTGCTGGGAACACCATGCGCACTCCGGATGCCTCAGACACTCGGAGCAATTTTCGGCGCTCGATGCGCACGGGTCCGAGCGCAACGCGGCAGCAGTGGCTCCGTCCTGGCCCGCAGCCGGCTCGTGGCCAGGCGACAGCTCTGAGTGCGAAGGTGCTACCTCGGTGGACAGTTCGGCCTCGAGGCCTGAAGTCGACTCCTTCTCCACTAAGAAGGTCTCTGGCAGCGCAGACGATTCCTGGCTTGCAGAGAACTCTTGACCCTCGACCCACGAGCCGGGGCCCAAGAGTACGAGCAGGCAGCAGCACACCGACAGGACCATCGCCATGGCACGCGGCCCTCTGAATAAACGAAAAAAACGCATCGCTTCGTCACTTGTCGAACACTCAGTAATGAATATCTGTGGAGAGGCCAGCCACACACACACACGACCAACGTCTATGCAACGACGCACTGTTGCTCCGCGGCGGCGCTTAAAAAAAGCAGCGGGGGGGGGGGGGGGCGGGTCTGTCGGCTTGATTAAGAGCTAACATAGTCAAAACAAAACGCGTAAGCATAAGTTGCGTGACTCTTAAAACAAGATTTTAAAAGGCTACATGACCGTTATTGCACCACTGCCGAGTATCACCATCAGCGAAGTGGAACACAGTTGGCTGGTGTAATATAATTGATTGATTGATTGATTGATTGATTGATTGAGTGATTGATTGATTGATTGATTGATTGATTGGGTATGGGAAGGGCACGTGGCCTTGTGGTTGTATGGTTAAATTTCGCGCCATCGTTCCAGTTGCTCGCGCTTTCAACTCCACTGACCCGGCAATCCGCAAACGCCCAGAAGTTTGCGGACAAACTGAAGCTGGGATGCGCCGCTGCAGACGCGCCATGGCAGAGGCAGAAGATGACATTGGTAGAGTTTGCATACATATCGTCCAGCATCGCGGCACAACGAAAACTTCAAGAGCCCAGGTCCACTTCCATTAGTCCGCACACTGAAAGGTCTCCTCACCTTTGCACATGGACCGGTGCGGTCGCCGCAAAGGTGAACGAGACCCATTAGAGAACCGCAACCCCCCTGCATTCTTTTTGAGTGGAACGAGCCCTCTATTTGTGCAGGAGCAGAGGGAAAAAAAAAGAAACGAGCAAGAATTCCCCGATGCCTCCAGGGATGCCACGGAGTGAATGGAGGTAAACGCGGGCCGACAAAGACTCGTTAGCTCTGCAAACTGCCCTCATAGAAGCTAACACGACGAGTCGGAAGCATGCTTTGATGGCATTCCGCGGGAAACTGGATGTACGCCGAGGCAACGGATGAAAAGGCAAACAGCGTTGCTTTGTTCCGGTTCCAGAACGATCCGCGAGAGGCACGACCCCGGCAGAAATGGTAGAACGCGACTGAACAAATCAATTCATGTCTGGAGGCCGAGAGTGCGATCCTTTCGTTATTATTCCGTCACATTTGCGGAGGCACGTTTTTTTTTTTTTATATTTACGCGACGTGCACGCGTTGCTGGCAGCCTTGATATCGTATGCATGCGTTCAATTCTGCGCATGACGTGATATGGAGACTAGATCCTCCGTAGTGTATACTTGCTAGTAACGACGGCTAACTGTGCCAGACGTCCTCATGTTGCGTTTAAAGCTAGAATATATTTACGCAATAAAAAAAGTGGGTGGGGGGAATATGACGCTTTCTTCCAGGCTGCCACCTTCAAGACGACAAGAGCACTTGTTGAAACATCCCACAACAACAACAAAACGTGCTCGAAGGATATTTCATCGCTCCAAGAAACGTATACAGCAAGCAAGAACAGCAAAAAATGGTCCCAGGTACCTCCATACACGGTAGCTACCGTATACACCGACGAAAATGTCTTAACTAGAACCTCCCTGACGAATAACATATAGCGCATGCAAATTCAGACATTCCCCGACTGAGGCGTGACGCAAGTCACGGGGCAACAATCTCTCACGACAATTTGCATCACCCGCGACGATGCAGGAGCACACGCGTGGATGCACCGTGTACATACATACATACAGGAGCTCCAAATCGCCACGGTTAGATTTTGGTCTGCTTTTCGGACTCGCCTTCCGGCAAGCGGCACGGTGCAATCGTGCACCCGCTGGGCGTCGAAGAAAAGGGGGGCCCCATACTCGCGAGGCATGCTCTCTTTTCGGGGAAACGATGCGCCGCCCGCCGAGCAGAGATTCGGAAGGCGGTACCTCGCTCACGTATACGGCACTGCGCACCTATACAGAGGCTTGGGAAAGGGCCACGTGCGCCGAAGCCCCGTAGCTTCTAGAGCTTATAGCACTAACAAAACGAAGTTTCGCATGGGCGCGCTCCTCAAGACCCCAGCTTGAGAGCACCGAGGGGCGAACTTCCCTGCGGCGTCTTGGTAAGCTCGGGGGGAAGAGGAGGGCGACACCACCTTCCTAGCCCCAGCAACCTGCCCCCCCTCCCCCCACTCCCTTGGATTCTCCTATGGAAACACCTACGCCCGCTGTTTCGTACGAGAACCGTGCAGTGCTCTATATAGAGGCGCCAGCGTGCATGGTGTCGGTCAATGGACGAACTGTATGCCCCAAGACGCTCATTGGTATGCGAAGAGCCGCGCTGGAAAAAACCATTCGTACATCGTAGGGGATAATCCTTCGTGGTAACTACAAGCACTGCAAGATAAAGACGATTGGTGGGCTGTTGGCGACGTTGGACACACACGGTAGACTGACGACACCTCTGTATGAAGGAAATGTAGATAATGAATAGACACGAGAACGGCGATTTTTGTTTGTTTGTTTTAAGCATCCGCTATTTTTAAGGGAATCGTTGTTTTGAACTGATCTTCGATGAAGAGCTCTCGTGAATAGTGAACGCCAATTACGAAATCATTTTTCAAGCGTGTAGAACGGCTTTCTTAGTCATGTTGGTCGAAGCATCGGTCGGCATGACTCCAGCAGCCCATAGCTTCGGGAACGCTGCGTGGATTTAGCGATTCGGAGAACGCGTACGCACGTCGTCCAGGCATACAGCCGTATGAACCGTGGAGTTTGTGGAGCACTGCCGGGCCCCACCAACAACGAGACTCACGGGCGGCCGGGCCCCTAATTGCGCGCGTCGACCGCTGTTCCAAACCGTCGGTCATCGAAGAGGAGGAGGCCCGCCGATTAAGCGCACAGCGTCCCCGACAGAAGCTGCGAGTTTGCTGCCGGAGCCACTTTACCGCGCGCTCATTTTGGTGCCCACCCGTCGCTTCGCGCGATTGGGCGCGCCTCGCGGTTACGGCAAGCGGCTGCTTAGCACTGCTCCGCGAGGGGCCGCTCTAATGGGCTAACGATAAGGTAGTAGTGAAGCCGTGTAGTGAAGCAACGTGGGGAAGACGCGGACTGCGGCATAGGAGAAAAAAGGCTCCTGCAGGGGTCACCACCGTCGTGCGCTCAACCGTCACCCGGCTCAACAAGCATTGCGTTGTGGAGTGAGAAGGCGGCAACTTGTGTTTCAGTGTGCGGTGAAAGTGAAAGGGAGATGTGGGGGTGGGGGCGTCGAGGGATACGGAGGGGAGCGAAGAGTTTAGAAGTTTAAAAGTGTAGTTACCACGTCAGAACACGTCCAGTGTGTGTCGGGATAAAATGCCGACAACACGCTCTCGCTCGGTGATTAATCGTCCTGTAGCGCGTTTAACTCATTTCTTTCTATTTTACTTTCCCCGAAGATTCCCAGGAAACCAAACTTGGGTGCGTCTGCTATTTATGTTTGTAGAGAATGTAGTTCAACCAAGGAGATCGGCAATTTTCTTTTTAGCGAGCGGAGTAGAATACAATAAATATCAACGACTATATACCGGAGTACCAGTGGCAGGTGCCCACTTTTAAGAGCGGTGAAAAGGGCACAGAACGAGATAAAGCCCCAAATTCGTTACAGGTTTACCCACATAGGTCAATGAAAATCAGATTTCAGTACGGATGGAATGCGAAGCTGGACATGCGCCTCCCGAGTATTAGGGGCGAACTATTGGCCAATCCTAATTCAGCCACAGTTCTTTCCTATATACAGCCGTTTACTCTTTCAAAATCAATCAATCTATAGAATGAGCAAGCGTTTATCAGTGTTGCTATCCTGGACACTGTTACAAAGTCACTACATTTCCTCCTTTCAGCCAATCAGCTTGCACACTATACAGAAGTGAAACAGAGAAAGCGACCGATAGATCTGATCCGTCCACGACATAATCATCACCACAACCATAATCACCAACACTGATATCTTCTGTGAGGACTGCGCGACGAAGGCCTCTTTCAATGATCTATGGTGAACCCGTAACCACGGATGCTGTCGCAACTCTACCCCTGCAAGTTTATTAACTCCATTCGCCCGCATCACCCACTGTCGCCCTCGGTTACGTTTCCAACCTCTTGACATCGATTTGGTCATTCTTAATGACCGTCGGTTGTTACCTGTCTTATCGCGCTACAACCTCCTAAAACTAAGATCGGAAAAACGGGAGAATGGTCATGGCATGTTTCTCTGCGCGTTTGATCGCTCAGCAAGGAAAAACTAAGTGAAACAGACGAAATTACCACAAACAAACAAAAAAAATCGAGGCGATGGAAGAGGGGCACATCCTGTCTTGAGTGCAACATATAACCATGTAGACGCCTCTGACCCCAACCGTAAAGGGCGACAATAGATAAGAGCTAATGCGAGCTACGAAGTCCGAACAGCGACCGACGCTCATGCATGCTGTCATGGCACGTGTTCGGCCTCGCGAATCTAAATGGAGCGGCCCTATTGTCTTGCACTCACAATGTAGCTCATGCACGAGCAGTTGCTATTCACTACATCGAAAGAGGTGTTCTTTTTGCTACGTGAGCAGTGCGAGGTCTTGAGCTTACAGAGAAAAAAAAAGGAAGGCAGATCTCGTGCTGTACACGCTAACCACTATACTTAATATATATATGCGGCGGGTTCACACGACGCACTAAATTATCTGGTGCCAGAGCAACACTATATATATATATATATATATATATATATATATATATATATATATATATATATATATATATATATATATATATATATATATATATATATATATATATATATATATACAATAATGCCAATGAAGATATAGGGGAAGTTATTAGAACCAATGTAAAGTAAATAAGAAGAAAAAAAGTGGGTGAAAAGATAACTTGCCGTGAGCAGGAATCGAACCGACGACCTCCGAATAACGCGTTCGATGCTCCAACGCTTCGTTTTCTCTCCTCGCCCAACCCGTAAGTTCAAATGCCAGTTCGTGCGAATACTCAAATGGTGGGCCAGAGGAAATCTAAGCCAACAATTTGTACCCAAGAATAGCTTAGCAGAGATATAACCTTCGAGAATAGTGCAGTATAGGAAACAAAAAATTAATTTACTTATTTCATCCTAACAGTTTCGGCTGATGTCGATTCGAATCAGTTCGGAGCGTGCAATGTAGCGGCGACCATTGTTGATTGCGACCAAGATTGGTCATGCTCGCAAAAAAAAAAAAAAAAACGTGAGCACCTCGTCTTTAAGCCATGGAGGTGTAGTTACCGAACGACGACTGCCACAAAAGTACGTCAGAATTTGAGCCGCATCGAGACTCCGCTCGCACACCAACTGCTGCGCCCCGCAGAGGACGATGCTCCTATACTTCGGAGCCATGCGCGTGCCTGGCTTTACTGTCTTTTGTGAGGACATGCAGTCGGACAATTATTATTATTATTATTATTATTATTATTATTATTATTATTATTATTATTATTATTATTATTATTATTATTATTATTATTAGTAGTAGTAGTAGTAGTAGTAGTAGTAGTAGTAGTAGTAGTAGTAGTAGTAGTAGTAGTGGTGGTGGTGGTGGTGGTAGTAGTAGTAGTAAGCCCTGGTTCAAAGACTTCGAGCCATCACCTGAGGCACCGTCATCATTATCGACGGAGAATGGGACGGGACAGGGGTTAATCCTCTCTTCCCGCTGCCCCGACCGCAGAAAACTGCCTGACTAACGTTGAAGTTCATTCATTCATTCATTCATTCATTCATTCATTCATTCATTTAAAGTACTGTTTCTCATAATATTTTTCTCGTGTGCGAGCACTAAAGCCTTCCATTGTTCTTATGGTGGATGATTTACTTACTAAATTATTTATTTGGTTTATTTATTTACATTATTTATTTATGAGTCATAAAATGCCCAGAATAAAGAAGAGAAAATTGCTAAATACGACCGCAAGTGGTGAGTACAGGAAAAGGACGCAGAGAGAGAATGAATGATTAAATAAATGGAATAAATAACTAATTAATTAACGCAATCGGCACTGCACCGCACGATGGCTCACCGGTGTGGCCAATCAGTTGGCCCTGCACGATATCATGACGTTTAATTTGGTGCACGTGAAACAAGCTGCGACTTGCGGAGGATTCTACAGCAATGAGCTGCCTCTTCGTGCGCGAGGTGCGGTGCTCCTCGATGCCGCAACGCGCCGGTGCTCATGACGTCATATCATATATCTTCATCTAATCTTTACCGATAATAGTTTCCCTTATCCTATATAGTAAGGTAGAATAATCAGCGCTTCTTACTCGGTGCAACTTCCTATCTATGTCTGTCTCTCCTCACCCGCACAAAGGTTCGTAGGCTTCGCCTTGCATTGGAACTAAAAAAAAAACAGAAAGCTGCACCCTGCAAGGCCAGCTCCGGAAAATAATTTCTTCGTGCCTTTTATGAACGGCAGACAACGCCCCGACGATAATAAAAAAAAGAAAAGTGAAAAGAAAACTTGGTGATTGGAAGACGTTAGTTGCGGAATTTCTGCTGCTTCCGAGAAGACTTAATCATCGACGAGAACGGGAAGTGCGACAGGAAAGCTGATGCACAGGCAAACTCGCGGAAGCGAGATGTCTGTCATCCAGTAGGCGGAGTGAACTGGGCAACCGATTTAAGTATATATGATGCACACGGAGTATACTTAAAAACGAACAGTGTGTTCAGATGTGTTAGCATCGTGAGTGGATAAAAAATGTGTTAATTATTTTACACGCGAGTATCTGCACACAATCTCTTTATATAGAAATGCTATTAAGATAGTCGATTAAACGTATCACATGCTGGCTCCATTCTGTGAAATGATCATTATAAATTAAACATGATTTTTGTTGTAAGCAATTGAGGTGTGAGATAAGACCAGTCAGGCAGCAGAAAGAATGGAGGAAAGGTGACCTGGACGTCTTGTTTTCGGATGGTTATCGAGCCTTCAAGTAAACTACAACTATAAAGCTCCTAAAAACGAGTCTTCGTGAAGCTGTATGAGTCGTGAGCCACACGTTGTAAATAGATGCACCGGTAATCTGTCACGAGAAAGGGGTGGGGCCGCGCTGCCCGTGGTCCCTTGCGGCGCATAATTTGCATAATGGATCCACGTCTCTCGTTACTCGGTCAAGTAACGAACTGCAGCTGCGTTCCAGACGTTCTTCAGAAGAGATGACTTCGAAGATTAAGATGCCCTCACATCTATCTATCTATCTATCTATCCATATATCTATCCATCCATCTATCTATCCATCTATCTATCCATCTATCTATCTATCTCTCCATATATCTATCCATATATCTATCCATCTATCCATCCATCTATCTATCCATCTATCTATCTATCTATCTATCCATATATCTATCCATCTATCTATCCATCCACCCATATATCTATCCATCTATCTATCTATCCATATATCTATCCATATATCTATCCATCCACCCATATATCTATCCATCTATCTATCTATCCATATATCTATCTATCCATCCATCTATCTATCTATCTATCCATATATCTATCCATCCACCCATCCATCTATCTATCCATCTATCTATCTATCCATCTATCTATCAATCCATATATCTATCCATCCATCTATATATCCATCTATCTATCTATCTGTCTATCTATCCATATATCTATCCATCCATCGATCTATCTATCCATATATCTATCCATCCATCTGTCTATCTATCCATATATCTATCTATCTATCCATATATCTATCCATATATCTATCCATCCATCTATCTATCTATCCATATATCTATCCATCCATCTATCTATCTATCTATCCATATATCTATCCATACATCTATCTATCCATCCATCTATCTATCTATCTATCTATCCATCTATCTATCTATCTATCTATCCATCCATCTATCTATCTATCCATATATCTATCCACCCATCTATCTATCCATCTATCTATCTATCCATATATCTATCCATATATCTATCCATATATCTATCTATCTATCTATCTATCTATCTATCCTATCTGTCTGTGTTTCAAACACAACACCAACGGCGTCCTTCTGCAGTCCCCTTCTACGGCATTCGCCTTATGTGTCGCTAAAAATCAACCGCTTGACAGAAATAATAATATGTGGGGTTTAACGTTCCAAAACCACCATATGATTATGAGAGACGCCGTAATGGAGGGCTCCGGAAATTTCGACAGGCCTACAGCATTTTCGCCTCCATCGAATAAATGCAGCCACCGCAGCCGGGATTCGATACCGCGACGTGCGGGTCAGCAGACGAGTGTCTTCGCCACTAAACCACCGCGGCGGGGCCGCTTGACAGAAATAGGCGGTTCGAAGGTATGCAGAACATCTTGACATCTCTTTTGCGAGCACTGCTCGTTGTCAACGGGACAATTGACTAAAGGGGCCATATACGGGCGACCACCGCGGGGGGCTCCGAAGCGAAACACGTCGGCAGCAATCTTTGCCCCCGCGAGATCTCAAGCGAGATCTCGCGATAGAAGCGCGTCGTTCAACATACTCTTGCCAGTTGTCAGGAGGGGCCGTAGTTCGGTCTTTCTCCTCCCGGAGAAGAAAGAGACTGCGGGTGGGTGAGGCACTCCTGCCAATTCGAAGAAAACAAAAAAAAATGAACAGTACACGATTCATAGCGGCGCTAGGTGCAAGTTTTAAAAGGACTTCTTGAAACGCGCCTCGACCGCGCTGCTGCTGATTTCTTCAGAGATGGGTCGGCGTGAAAGATTGTATACGGACAGAAGCCCGCGATCTAATCTGGTTGGAAGAGTAGGGGCTCCATTGAAAAGTGGTTTGAGATAGAGAGCACACCTTGCGATATGGCACTCGGTTAAAAGATAACATGGCCACATGATTCTGCATACATATGCTTATCTGTTTTCCTTGTCGCGCTCTTCAAACCCTTCATAGCAAGCAAGAATAGAAAAAAGAAAGAAAAAAAGAATGACGGCTAGCAGTTGCTCCTCCCCCCCCCCCCCTGCTCACGTATCCCAACTGAGGGACAGAAACCTTGCAATGACGCTGTACCACACTTTAGACACTTGACCAATCCTGAACACGTATAAACTTCCTTAACTTAAACGCTATCATCATCATCATCAGCAGCAGCAGCAGCAGCATCATCATCAGCAGCATGACTACGTCCCTTGATGGACAAAGGCCTCGCTCATGTTCCGCCAGTCAACTCCGTCCTGTGCTTGCTGCTGCCAATTTATACCCGCAAACTTCTTAATCTCATCTGCCCAACTAACCTTCTGTCTCCCCCTAACCCGCTTGCCTTCTATGGGAATTCAGTTAGTTACCCTTAATGACCTGCGGTTATCCTGTCTACGAGCTACATGCCCGGCCCATGTCCATTTCCTCTTCTTGATTTCAACTACGATATCCTTGACCCCCGTTTCTTCCCTAATCCACTCTGCTCTCTTCTTGTCTCTTAAGGTTACACCTACCATTTTTTTTCCATTGCTCGCTGCGTCGTCTTCAATTTAAGCTGAACCCTCTTTGTAAGTCTCCAGGTTTCTGCTCCTGCCGCTCATGTACTTCGACCCAACGTTTTTAGAAACTTTAGTTCGACCCACCATATATGTACTATCGGCATCAAATGAAATGCGAACAGCGGAGCGCGTGGCGCAAGCCTTATCAATGGCATAGTGCTCGCCGTCCACCAGTCATTGACACAGACAGGCCCGCACATCCGGTGTGGCAGCACTGCACGATCCCTCTATAACGCGATATTTCTGTTTGTGTTCCAGGTATGGTATTTGAAAGGAACAAAATTTTAAAAAATACAGAGGTTAAACTACTGCAGTCGAAGGCGAGTATTGTAACACGGTTTGTCATCAAGGAGTCCATAATCACGGAATGCCTGACAAATTCTATTTATAATAGACAAAACTCGGTTCACTATGCTGGCGATTTCACGCTGTTTCACTTCGTGCCGGTAAGCGAAACAATTTGCGGTCTCTGTTCCGAAGAAGCGCTCGGCATTTCCTGTTAAAGTGACGCCTTTCCCGGTCGGCCTCCGAAAGAAGGGTGCAGGTGAAGCAGCGCTGGCGAACGAGATACGACGATTGTTTTAAAATCAACCGCCAATCGATTACATTTCTCTTTTTGTTTTATTTTGCCGAGGCACTGATTGCACTGTGACGCTGAAGTAAAAGCAAGGAATTGCGAGTGATACAACCAAATACACCCACGATGGCCACCATTATTACCATGCAAAAACTGGGGCAGAAACAGAGATAACGCACTCTATAGGGAGATCGCGCAGTGCTGCCAAACCGGATGTGCACGCCTGTAAATGGTGATGACTGGACGGCCAACACTATACTGTTTCTATTGCTTGAAACACGCGCTCTGCTGTCCGGTTTTCATTTGATGCCGATAGTACATCGCGTAACCCTGTCTCTCGTAGAGAACACAAGACTATGTTAGTCACCTGCGTTCGCATCATTAATTAATGTTGTCGTCAAATGGCGCTCCGCATCAGCTGTGATACATGGAGGACCACATTTCGCGCACTGAAATTTCAACGGTACCATTTTTTTTGTCCTTACCAGCCTGCGACCAAGGCAGCACGCAATCTAATGCGGTGTCATGTAGGCACTTTCCATCCGATAAGTACCAATGCCGATTCGAATTAGTAGTTCGGAGCGTGCAATGTACATAGCAGCGACCATTGTTGATTGCGACCAAGATATCCGATCCCAGTTGGCCATGATCACGACCAAAAGTGGCCGTGTCCCGCCGGTATAATGGCGATTGTCACGAGAGGGACTTTAATCGCGATTAGCTGAATCATTAGTCCAATATGTGGAAAAGGTTTCAATCGCGGTTAGGAAAAACGACACGATCTAGAAGTTCAATTGCGATCGAAAGTGTCCGTGTGACAATCGTACGTGACCTACGAGAATCCGGACTGACGACTTGGCCGCTTACTATGGCGGGCAAGAGGCGCCGTGCTCGAAAGAGCCGTAGTATATAGGCGCGGCTTCTACGAACGCGCATATCTCTCTAGCGTCCGGCCATCGCGCCTTGGCAAACACCGCCCGATAAGAAGACGACGTACGGGCAGCAGGACCTTAGGACGCGACACACTGGACTCGAAATGACCGACACGGCGAGGCCGGAGGCGTGAAACGTAAAGATAACAATTCGTGCGCGCTGCCAGTGTTCGCAGGAAGATGACGCGGAGCCCTTTATCTAGGCAGCGGGGCGTGACTCACTTGCCTCTAAGCGACGCTTATTTTGTTTTTGGCCAGCACGTTTATGCGAGACTTCAATGCCGATCGACTCCTCGTCATTGATACAGGTTTTGTCCATAAAGTAACGAGACCTGGTTCGGTAAAAGGAATTTGTATATCCTCTTGGTGCATAATATTTATGAATTCTTCATAATAACTTCCCTCTACGTCTAGATACAATGCAAGTACCCCGTCGCAAAGGCTGCCTGACAGTTAGCTGCCAGACTTTTCTATGACAGCCCTTCGAATGGCGGGAACACCGTCGAAAGGGTGACC
The DNA here is from genome assembly GCA_013436015.1 of Rhipicephalus annulatus. NCBI lineage: Eukaryota > Metazoa > Arthropoda > Arachnida > Ixodida > Ixodidae > Rhipicephalus > Rhipicephalus annulatus. The sequence goes on along the minus strand of WOVY01012745.1, from coordinate 57,050 downwards.
TATCTGGTTTCTCTTGAGCTTTGAAAACATGAGTACGGTGTTCCCATCATGGCTGTATAAGGACTGTATCGATTGATTGATATGTGGGGTTTAACGTCCCAAAACCACCATATGATTATGACAGACGCCGTAGTGGAGGGCATAAGGACCGTATCAACTCTGATTTGAGCCCGACAGGCTTCTCCATGTTCCCAAACCTCAAGAAAGGCCGTAAAGATCACCAGGTGCTTCCAGCCATCCATGCAAAGGGCTGAAATATAGTGCGCCAGAGAGGTCACGGCAGCCGGCTTCCAGACACTTTTGGCACGGTGCTCGGTGTATGAACGCCAAAGGTGCATCGCACTCGGTGTATCGACGCCAAAGGAAACTATATCGAATAACTTAAGTAATGTTTACACAGAGGGTCCATAAGCTAGTTTTACCACACCCGTTCTCATGACTTTACAGACCGACCCTGAACGTTCATTGAGGCTCTACCGGCGGTGATCGATGTCTTCGCTCTCGAGATACAAGACCGCCATTCACAAGAGCATCGCAGCTACTGTAACCACAACGAGCTGCTCGTATATGCGGCGGGCGTTGACGTCTCCAACGTGGGCTGCCGACAGTACCCGCTCATTGTTGGGCGCGACGGCAATGAGTTATGCCACGCTCGCGCATAGACGGACGCGACTTCTTAGACGGCTCGGCCATTAACACCATCTGTTCCGCGCTTCGGACAGCCTGGCTGCCAAAGGCAATGCGGATACAACGGCAGCACTGGGAACTCGCCGTCAGAGCCGACCATAAACAGCTGACGTGTATATTGGCGAGGAGCTTGTATAAACTATAATAGTGTATGTAGAGCAGCAAGAACGCCGAGCAACAAACGTAAACAGGTATTACATCATTTACGTAAAAAAGCACTGCACAGATTTCAAGGTATATTCACCCGAGTACCAGGAGCACCGAACAAGCATGCAAATAAACGATGCGCCGTCAAAGCACGGCAACTTCTGCAAACAAGGCTCGTACAGAACGATTGCTTGCGGAACCAGCGACGGAAGTGTAGAACGTCAACACTCCCCCCTTCCCTCCCTTCTCCTTGCAAAAAGGTAGTTTTCGCGCTAAATCAGAACAAGCAAGCGTCGCACCATCGAAACAATACATCTTAATCGTCTCTGTCTACTCGTCGACAACGACCGGGGAAGAACGTCAGAAGACCATATTCCTCCTTCTCTTTTTCGGCACCGCGGTTTTGGAGTGGAGTGGTTCTTAGAGAAAGGAAGAGAAAAGTGAGCCCCGTTATTGTCTGCTTCAGTGAGCGACACCACCACAGGGCTCACAAGGGATGGGGGTGAGGAGGGATAGAAGGGGTAGAAGTAAAGGTATAGGAAAGAGGAAGAAGAAGCAACAACACACTGAGGGGATAGGAGAGACAGGAAAGATGGAAAAACGGTCACTGGAGTCCGAGGACGGGGTGCACTTGCGAGAGATGTTGTCGGCGTCTGTAGATGGCGTAGAGCAGGTCCAGTAGGTCAGAGCTACACTGTCGTCGAAGGTCGTCGGCGACAGGAGGTGACGTAGGGCGAGCCCAGTCGGCCAGAGCCACGGTTTTTATTTCTTCGGGGAGCACCACATCATAGAGTTCATGTCCATATTTCACCTTAACAATATGTAGAGTGCCATCGTCCAGGCATTTATCTATGATGTCCAGCGCGCGACAGTATGAAAGGAGGAGCGGAAATGTCAGTTGTAGTGCCGCGTCAGTTGTGTAGCGAGGAGGGGGAGATGCACGAGTGTGAGTCATCTGCGGTCGCTGATCACACGTATTTAACCGTATACGGTGTTCAACATCGATTTCTTCGCTCAACTTCTACACACAACATACATAGAAATGATCTCAACTAAAGGAGCAATAGACACGTACATAGGACGATGCCCAACAAAGGTTGGGCGCTGCCAAATACCGACAGCCCACCAAACAGCAGGACTCAGAAGTGGCCATGAGCTGTAAATGACTAACTTAATTACTGAAGCAAGGAGACGGTTCAGGAACGTACACTTAAACAATCGGATCGTTTCAATAGGGAAATATAGAGTCCCAATTTGTTGGGACTCCATAGAGTCCCAACAAAGACAACATCACGCGGGATTCAATACACGACAATGCCAGTCATCGGTGGTAGTCGTGTATAATATATTACAGCTAATCATGCTACTTTAAAACAGGCGGGGAAATGATGGGACACTTCAATAACCACAGCGGCAGTTAACATAAGATGCGCAGTTAACAGCTACTGTTGCCACGTTTAACTATTGACGCCCGCCCTTTCAACTGTGGCATATTTTATACCCGAAGACACTGTAGCACATTGTCAGAGCAGAGTATCACAAAACGTTACTTTTGTCAGCATCGACTTGTTCGCCAGCTGCCGCCACACCGATGGCGCTGTTTTCACGGCTAAGATGATCTCATCCGCACCACCTGTTCGTAGATCCGTCCATAACTTCGCTTTAAAGATGTGTTGAAGTCACACCTGTCGTGAAGCCTGATGACTACACCTCGAAGTTTAATGCAACGGGTAATCAAGGTGTTAAGACAGACGTCTGAGATGTTAAACTGGACTTTCATAACGGGTGCGCTCCGAGATTCGGCCGGCGCTTCATGGGATGGCATCGCGGGGTGTGCGGCCGTATCGTATAGATCACTCACCAATACCGTCGAAATATCCGGTGCCGCTGCGATATCTGCTTCGTGAGGTCTCCGGAACGAGGCAACGCGCGCAACTCTTCGCGGGAGGTTTTTTCAAAGACTCCCGCTGCGGTCACCGGCGTGATGTCAACGCCGTTCCCTTGCACGCCTTTCGCAGCAGCCCAGCGCAATAACCGGTGCACCACTAACCGGCTCCTCTTCTTCCCGGAGCTCGGAGAGAGAGGGTGAGGTGCTGACAGCGATGATCGTAATGGACGAACAAGCACACACACACAAGCACGCACGCACGACCACCTCTCACTGCTGATACGCGATGATGCACATTCTGCCGGCACTCTGCAGAGCAGCAGACGCTCGCACCTGTTTGCAAACGGGCGCGCAAACAGCAACCTGCGCGGACAAAAGGATGCTAGCGCCATCTGTCGTCGGCGCGCTAAAATATATTGCTTTTGCTTAGCCTTAGAGCTTAAAGAGCACTAAATTAAGAACGAATCTCAGATGCAATAACTACCCCACCTCGTATGCTAGAAACTGTAAAAGAGCAGACGTGCCAGATTACAAAATATACGAGTACAGAACACAATTTCTACCGGTGTTAAGATCCAGCGTGGCATGACAATTGAAGTAAGGCTGACAGAATAATTGTTACGCTTCCCTAGTGATGTGCGGGCAAGGCTGAGTTCTGGAATTAATCAAGTAACTCGATCAATCAATACACTGGTTCCAAGAAAAAAAACTGAATATTAACAAACCTGGAGGAAGCAGTTGATAACAGATCATTCGGATAAAGGTACTCGTGGGCAGAAGCGTAGCTAGAAATTTATTTCTGGTACGGTTGTGTGGTCAGACCCGGCTTTATGTGTGTTCTGATTGATTGATATATGGGGTTTAACGTCCCAAAACCAATATATGATTATGAGAGACGCCGCAGTGGAGGGTTCCGGATATTTAGACCACCTGGGGTTCTTTAACGTGCACCCAAATCTGAGCACACGGGCCTACAACATTTCCGCCTCCATCGGAAATGCAGCCGCCGCAGCCGGGATTCGAACCCGCGCCCAGCGGGTCAGCAGCCGAGTACCTTAGCCACTAGACCACCGCGGCGGGGCTAGCGCGTGTTTTTGTGGGTGCGTGAATAATATGCCTACAAAACGGCAAAAATAAAGAAGACTTGGGAATCAATTCAAAGCGACTACACTTCCCTGGCTGGTCCACTGCATTTGTCTTCATAATAAGTAGATAGGTAAATAAATAAATAAATAAATAAATAAATAACTAAATAAAAATAAATAAATAAATAAATAAATAAATAAATAGTTTGCCTGGCCGAATGAAGCATCAAAACCATTATATCGTAGTTTTACGAAATGATTTAGGTATAACAACCAGTATTCATTTTTTTAAGAAACCGGAGCATCGTGATTACATAAAAAAGGTGGGAGAGCGGTAGAAACAAACAGGTGAGATTCATGGCCTCCAAAACTTTTCCTTTTCTTTTTAATGCTGACAGTGACATTGTCAGTATTTTGCGCGCTACATAAACAACTACGCGGCTGTGCTAAACTGTACTCAGTAGAATTCATGTCAGAAGTCCACTGCTGGATTGGGTGCGCCGGTACAAAATGAGTGCGAACAAGCGCATCGAAGCCCTCTAACATGAGTGAACATATCAGCGCCACCGACACGTGAGGGCAGCGCCCTGTGTTCCCTCTTCTCTACCCTCCTGTAAATACGGGCCTCAAGATTTATTTATGGGACACTATGAATGCGTTTGGCTACTTTGTTACATAGTCTATGATAGTGGGCTTACAAAGAAAGAAAGAAAGAAAGAAAGAAAGAAAGAAAGAAAGAAAGAAAGAAAGAAAGAAAGAAAGGAAGGAAGGAAGAAAGTGCACCGCGTAAACTTGTACCGTAATGTTCTGTTATTTTGTTAGTAGAGGCAGAAGCAGGCACTATAGTAGTGCCTACTACTCCCGTATACAGGCCCTCTCTCACGATTTACATGTGAGCATCTTACGTAAAACACGTGTCGTGGTAATCAGCACGTGGAAGAGCGGTTTCCAAATGGGGGTCTACGAAGTCTTTAGGGAGAGAGGGGTCCACGAAATTTACAAAAAAAAAAAAACGCGTGTACAGAGGAATTTCGCGACAACCACTCCTGATTTTTTGTATACTTCACTAAACAACATTCTTGCATTGCGGCAAAGCCGACTCATGTTCCTTCTTTTTCTTCAGGAGAGTGCCGTTATGTTTTTGTCGCAGTTCTCTACGGCATAATGGACGCAATCACACTTTCTCCAGGATTGCATATTTAAGCAGCAAGTAGGGCTATAAACAGGTTGGATGAGGCTGCAGAGAGAAAAGAGAAAAGAAACTTTGCTGAAGTGAAAAGTGTTTTTTTTTTCTCTTTTTTTTCCCGTATTCAAAAGCTCTTGAGATCGAATTGGTGTGTCACTCTCGCCTGACCATTAGTTGTCAGGGAGAAATAAACACTTGTTCACTTGTAACACTTGTAAACACTTGTAAACTTATGACACGCCCTCTCTCTCCTTTTCTGATTCGCTCGCAGGATTTCAAGCCGGACGGTTGTGCCCTCGCGATCTCCGACGCCAGCGTAGCTCCCGCCGACTGGTTCGCCCTCCGCGGTCTCCTGACGCCGTGCAGCTCTCGCTTTGTGGCACCCCGCCCTTGGACTGCTTCGACCGGATCCCCACTTCCCTATCTCCTTCTATTTTCCGTGGCTTGCCTGTCTTCTTCTTCGTCTATTTCCTTCTATTCTTTTTATCCCTCCTTACCCTCACCCCTATAAGGCACTGCGCCGTGTCGCCCCTGAGGCAGACAGAAATTAGGCGCCTTTTTCCTCTTTCTCATAACCACTACCACCACTATCTTTTTTTTTTTCCTGCAAGGAGTACCTAATCACTTCCTGCGGTCCTCGACGGGTTCTCAAAACATTCATGGATAAGAACCATTTTTTTTATTTAAAATACCTTACAGGCCCTTGTTGCAGGGCATTGTGTAAGGGGGGTTACAAAGGGTGAGTGTCGCGACAAAACCGTAAGGAAACATCAAACTTTGAAAGAACTCAACAAAAATTGACGTTGACGTATACGCTGTCGTGTTAAACTCAAGTTGTCGGTTTCCGCTCACGGCCGCTGCGTTTCGACGAAGGCGGAATGCGACAAACGCGTGTACTCATATTTAGGCGCCCGTTAAAGATCCTCAGGTGGCTGAAATTAATACAGAGTCCTCCATTTCGGCGGTGTGCCACATGACCGTAGCGTGGTTCTGTGACGGAAGACGCATTTATTTTTACATTTCGTATAACACGGCATTCCGAACAGCTGGTTTGCCTCGAAAGAGACTGTCTTAACTTGTGCCACGGGCTTTGAGAAAACTTGTGCTGGTGTAAACAAACCAGCATTGCTCATTAAAAACGGGTAATTAATATAGCACAGATAATGTTTGCCCGGACTCCTATTTATGCAAAGGACCATAGGCGTGTGCTCAGGATGGAAAGCATGGGGAGGCGCCGCCACCCTCCTAGTCGCCAAAGTGGAGGGGGCGCAAGGTCTGTCCCATGCCGGGTTGGGGGGGAATCATTGCTACGAGCGTTAACCCTCTTCATAGGGAACGCTGCGCAAGCCTATATACACGCAGCCGTATACAGCATCTCCAGACCCCAACAACGCACTGTAGTCGAAACTCACTTTAACGAATTGATTACCGTACTCGAATAACTTCGTTAAATCTGGAAGTTCGTAAAATCGAGAAAAGGGATTTTTCGTTGCGAATCGATACCTATATAAAATCGTAACGTATAGCGACACCCAAAAGCGCGACGGCCTTGTTTCCGCCGCTGACTCACCCCTGCACATTTGATAACCCCGCGAGGGACGTACAGGGGCGGTCTGAACATGGGGTGTTGCATCATGATTGTTGCAGCACCCCATGTCCGGACAAAGCAGGCCTGGTGCCAGGAGTCACGTGAAACTGTATACGAAGGGCTACCTAAAAAGACGCGGAAAACGAATGCAGGGATCACGCGAGCAGGCCGATCGAGAAAGTTTCGAGAAGACAGTCAGTACTTACATGCATGACCTATGCAATAATAATAAAAAAAATAAACAGCTTACAAACAATTGGTTCTCAAGGGCGCTACCGACATGCTGCAATTGTTGTTCCGTGCATTGACGCGATGCATGCTCCCGTCAATACAAAAGAGAGCTGTGACTATAATATATGGCGCTAGTGTGTTCTATAGCGCAATAGCGTTAGAGCGTACGCTAGGGAAAAAATCCGCTTGTGTCGAAATTAGAGAAATAAAATCACCTCTTTTTTTACTGTTACTTGAGTAAAAACTTAGTTAACTCGAGCTCGGTGGCCAAGTTCGTTACTTAGCTCGGGTCGATGACAACATTGCATTTCGGGTAGCTGCCGGTTAAGGAAGATTTCTTCGTTAGACCGCGAACTTCAACAAAAATTGGGTTTCCTTTATAAATTTGTCACAGTGCATAACATGCTGAAACGCAACCTCGCTCAAAATTGCCACGCCTGTTTACTGAAGATGCTCGAAATCGACAATGCTTTGACTCTCCCGCAACTTCAAGAGCAGATATAGTGGGGCAAGGACGTACGTTCAGCAAAATTGAAAGTTTTTCAGCTTTCATGGTAATGACAATAAATAGATAAATAAATAAATAAATAAATAAATAAGTAAATAAATAAATAAATAAATATAATAGTTAGGACTAAGAAACACGCAATTAACGGCAGAATTGCGACGACTGCTTGCAACCAGTGTTCTGCAGGATAGCTGCATTTGCAATGTTGCTCGGAGACAGAAGCTCCCATCTGCTTAATTACCAGCCTCACAGTAAGAATCGCATTATATAGCTTTGTATGCATATTCAGTGCAAGCTCGTTCCCTTGGGTTTCCCGGCACCGAAACAAAAAATGTCCGAATTAACCGAATAATTATCAATAGTATGAAGAAAACCATAAATTACAGCAATGAATATTCATTTTCTCTGTGAATACGTAAACTTTGCGCATTTGCATAGGCGTAGCGTAACAGTCGCACTGATCATTGTGATTCCCAACGTGACCGCAGCTCAGAAACCCTGTGTCTTGACAGGAACGGGCTCTGAACGATCCCCATCCCGACCACGCGCACGTGACTTGTTTTTTTTTTGCCGGTAAAAAATGACCGGCATTTGATCATTCGTATGCGAGACTACATAGCAAACGACTTTTATGCCAGCAGGCATACCACGCCTGAACCTCATCTTCCAAAATGTGTGCGTTTTGTGACATTGCACGCGAATTGCCTATATTCAAAACGAAGGTACACAGTCCCGCGCTGAATTGGGCTGTTCACAAACGCTGTTTACGTAATTTTCGGCACTTCACGCATGCCACGCTATGAGGAACGTCCGAATCGGCCGGGTTGTGGCCGAATATGGCAGAAGTAATTATGGTCCGATGACATTAAATATACGCTAAAGAGCAAACAATTAAGTTTTTATTCAGTGAATTACTCTTTCGAAATTCTGACGTCATCCCGCCTGCCGCGAGGAGACGCTCGATAAACGAGAAAACGCGCGAAAAGAAAATGCTTGTGGCACCGCCACATCGGAATTTGCACAAGAATGATCTGTGACGTCATAGATGGTGACAGCCTACTAGGTCCTGCGTAGTTCATAATCAACAAAAATGAAGCGCGTTGCCATAAATGTGGGTCGAGCCAACGTCTATAAAATATGAAATATACACTCAGAAATCCATGACGTCAAGCGCGATTTCGGCGCCAAATCTGAGAATTATAATTTTTCACCCCGATTTTTCCCCACTAGTAATAGTCGTGGTTCTTCGAAAAAATGAAAAGGGCACCTAATTTCTGTCTGCCTAATTGACGACACGGCGCAGTGCCTTGTAGCTGATGGGAGAAGGGGACGAAAAGAAAAGTAGAAAGATGAAGAAGAGCACTTACTTGCCACACAGGAGTGACAGAAAGAAGTAATTTTATCACTTGGCGGAACTTCATTTGGTTACTGTCACAGGGATGTATGCTCCACTGTGTTTGATTACATTTGTTGATTACATCAACGCAAGTAAAAGATTACCATGCTAGTGAACCCTAACCTTTTCGGATCTTTAGTTTATAATTCGTAGCTATGTCTATCAAAAACAAGAGATGGTTTGACCGCTTGCTCAGCATACATTTTTGTGTTTTTGGTAGTATTATTTTTAAACTACTTTTTCAGATTGCCTTCATTTTCATTTTAGTTTCATTTAAGTATCCTGCCGCCCTGTTCTTGGCCCATCCCCTCTGTGGGTAAGCGCCATCTATCAGAGGTCATCAGCATCAGAAAGAAGAGATTGGAAAGATGGACGACACGGTCGAAGGAGTCTGACTACGGGGCACCTATCGGCAAAAGCTGCACTGCTTGAGGAGATCGCGAACGGCCGGCCGATCGGCGAAAGCTATGCTGGCCTCGGAGATCGTGGACGACACAACCGTTCAGCACGGAATCCACCAAGCGAGCCCTTTCCCTGTATTAATAAATCTATGATCATAGGCGTTCTCGGCGTTTCCTTTCAGAGGGGAGAGGCAGCGGATGCTGATCGTCATGCCATTTATGTCAATCACTAAGGCTGACTTTGCCCCCCCCCCCCTCCTTCTCTTAGGTGATACGTTTGAACTCGACCCTGTGATTCAATTTATTCGCTGTTTTATTTTTTTGGTATTTTATTTCTGTTTGTCTTCTTTGAGTATTTATTCACTTAAATACACCTATGTACTGCCCGATTCGGCCATTGAGGTATTGAAATAAATGAATGTGGGCATACACACCACAATACACACGCACACACGCAAGCCCATGCACAAGCACGCACGTTAAGTATGGTTCAACAAGCATATCCCTCGTTGGGTAGAACACCCTACCACTTCCCACCAAAAAAAAAATAAAATAGAAAAATGGGCAGATGTGCCATTTTTGTGCTCTTGCAAGGAAAAGGCCGACTAAAAGGCGGCCCTGACCAAGTGAACTTGGCGCGCCGCCACTGCCACGTTCACAGGTGACGTTCGCAGCGGCTAGATGGCAGCACCTCAAGGTGCAGCTTCCCAAATGCGTCACCGAACAATGAAGCGATGACGTGTCGCGGTATGAAACACCGGTAAATTGAGTGCTTACGCATTCAACGCCCACGTCGTGGGCATTCAACTGCGCTTCCTTGTCGCCGTTTTCTATGCAATTGTTTGGAACGCGATTTGGAGGTAAATTGACCGTGACTGTAGCATTCGTAATCGTGCACTAGAGCACAGCTTACATTAACCAGCGGCTATACTACTTAACTTCGAGACCAAGCGTGAGGGTTTGACAGCGACTGCTAGACTGACGCTATTGATTGATTACGTTATATACAGAATGCCACAACAAAGAAGGAAGCTGGTACTTTTACTCAGCTGATTAGCAGTCTCGTGCGAAAGTGCTCAAGAGAATAACACACTTATTGTATAGTATGTCTCTATAGTGGTTGGCACCTCCTAGTTCTGAAGACCACTTGCTCTTTCCGCCGTCTGGGCTCGGTCGACTAGGGCCTGTTGCTGCACTGGGTCAGAGATGGAGTGCTGCAGTGCTTACACAATGGCATAATGCGAAAACAAAAACGATTAAAAGAGGCTACACGATGCAAATTATTTTGTGAGAGGAGATCCTGCAGCTGTGCTTTGTGTATGTTTTTCTTTTTGCAGAGAGCATGCAGATTCTGGCCTTGGGTCGCCAGAACAAGCAGCACGAGCTGGTTGTCTGAGCTGTCCAAGCACAGCTAAAGCCGTGCTCAAGGGCGAGGCACTGAACCAATAAGAATGAGAGGTTGTTCAGCTTTGAAAACTTTATTCTTTTGCAATTTATTTCAGATAGTAACACTTTTATAAATAAGACTTTTGGTATCTGAAACAAATTGTGAGATTGGGACGCATCCCAACTGGGCAGTGGACACGCTTCTGCACAATACTTGAAACTTCGCGACCAGTTCGTGCTTCGGTCACCTGCAGCGAAAAACACCGGAAGAAAAAAAAAACACGGCCACCAGAGATGACACACAGTCCTTCACATTTTATGTGCCCAGAAGGGACGGCTTTTCGCACAGCATCCTTTGCCGGGTGTCGAGAGACTGCAGGGACCGGGAGCAACTCCTTGTGTTTTTGGTTAAGCATTGCAAAAAAGCACCGACGAGGCGAGAAAAAAAAAAGTCCAGTAGAAGAGTAAAACCGCCTAGAAGCACTTCCTGTGCACAATGCTGGGGCCGGACTCGTCGTATTCCTGCTTGGAGATCCACATCTGCTGGAAGGTGGACAGGGAGGCCAGGATGGAGCCACCGATCCAGACCGAGTACTTCCTCTCGGGGGGCGCGATGATCTTGATCTTCATGGTGGACGGCGCAAGCGCGGTGATCTCTTTCTGCATGCGGTCGGCGATGCCTGGGTACATGGTGGTGCCGCCGGAGAGGACGGTGTTTGCGTACAGGTCCTTCCTGATGTCCACGTCGCACTTCATGATGGAGTTGTAGGTGGTCTCGTGGATGCCGCACGCTTCCATACCCAGGAACGAGGGCTGGAACAGGGCCTCGGGGCAACGGAACCGCTCGTTGCCGATCGTGATGACCTGACCGTCGGGAAGCTCGTAGGACTTCTCGAGGGACGAGGAAGAGGCGGCGGTGGCCATCTCCTGCTCGAAGTCCAGGGCGACGTAGCACAGCTTCTCCTTGATGTCGCGGACAATTTCACGCTCGGCTGTCGGGAAGAAGTGAAGAAAAACGACGCACGAGGTTAAGGAAACAAGCGACACACTATAAGGCGGCACGAGAAAAGTACGGTAGACACATGAACAATAAAGCGTCAGGAACAGAACAAATGTAAGTAGCAAAGATGACGTGCACCTGTAAGTGCATACTACGTAAACGAAACGCAAGGAAGCTGCGGAAGTGAACGCACCAGTGGTGGTGAACGAGTAGCCCCTCTCGGTGAGGATTTTCATGAGGTAATCCGTCAGGTCCCGACCAGCGAGATCCAGACGCAGGATGGCGTGGGGGAGTGCGTATCCCTCGTAGATGGGCACGGTGTGCGAAACTCCATCGCCAGAGTCGAGCACGATACCAGTGGTACGACCAGAGGCGTACAGGGAAAGCACGGCCTGGATGGCCACGTACATGGCGGGGGTGTTGAAGGTCTCGAACATGATCTGCGTCATCTTCTCACGGTTGGCCTTCGGGTTCAGGGGAGCCTCCGTGAGCAGAACGGGGTGCTCCTCGGGGGCGACTCGGAGCTCGTTGTAGAAGGTGTGGTGCCAAATCTTCTCCATGTCGTCCCAGTTGGTGACAATGCCGTGCTCGATGGGGTACTTGAGGGTGAGGATACCACGCTTGCTCTGGGCCTCGTCGCCGACGTAGCTGTCTTTCTGGCCCATACCAACCATGACACCCTGAAGGAAAAGAAAGATCGGCGCTCGAAACCATCGTTGCAAGTGCGATCGCGAGCGGCTTAACTAGAAAGCGAGTACTGGCGGCGCGCGAACATTGGCGACACGCCCCCCCCCCCCCCCACCCCGCAACACGCGGAACAACCAACGCTGCAAGAACCGGCGCATCGATCCTAAGGGGCCAGCGACCGACGAGGTCGCAAAACAAAGCGCAACGCCGGCCTACGGGCGAGGAGGAGGGGAAAGCGGGGCACAAGTCACGTGAGCAGCGGCGGGGAACGAGTTTTGACCATATATGGCCAAAGCAAGACCGGCGGGCGCGAATGCTGTAGACGCCGGTAGACGCGACAGCTTTGCTCGTGAACACTTCCTTTACTTCGGAAAACTATGGAATGACAACAATTGCAAAGCTAAGCGCAACCCTTAGCAAAACTTGGGAGAGCGCGATGTTACGGGCGAACAAGTGTCAAAACGTCGCTAGCCTCGCAGCTTACAGGTGGCCGTACGAACAGAATTGCGCATGTTTTAATAAAATCCCCGGCACGCGGCTACATACCAATGCGGGGCGCATAGTTACGAACAACAGCATGCGAGCCAAAATTGGGGTGCGTCAAGATATAAAGATTTTTTTTTCTATGCTGTACATTATGGGGAATCTAGGTGCGGCTAGTTGCGTTACGTGTCAAAATGGCCGATTTAGCGTGACTCACCTGGTGCCTGGGACGGCCGACAATAGATGGGAAGACGGCGCGGGGTGCGTCGTCACCGGCGAAGCCAGCCTTGCACATGCCGGAGCCATTGTCAACCACGAGAGCGGCCACGTCGTCGTCACACATTTTGTTTGGTGTTGCGCAGCGGTCTGGCTACGAAGAACCTGAAAGAGAGACCATCGTCATGAGCACTCGCTACACACGCCCACCCAATAAACTTCAATCGTGCGAAATTTAAGCCGCACCTACGCCCGTTAACAATGGGCATAGGGCTGCAGTGAGCTTCGCAGTAGGTATGAGCCGCGGGCACAAGTTTACAACGACGATACAAACCAACATTGCGACTTTGAATCAATTATTACCTGTTAAACGAAAACATTCTGGCTAGCATCGGTACGCATCCTAACGCTACCTCACGCGCTGTATCCACAAAGAAGACACCCATAACCTAGAGACGAAATGCCACACAGCAGTTAACTAGCACAAGGCTTAGTAAGTGAAGCTGTCAAATTCGAAAAAAAAAAAAATCCTGAAGATCGCATAATCCAACTCGCTTGACGAACCAACGCCTGTAGAGATGAGCACGGTAGACGAACACCCAAGCACAACACCGGCCGAAGAACACAGAGCGCACTTACGAGAGAATTTCGAACGGTGGCTCCCTAGCGAATCCACAGACACGACTGCGATGCCTGCAAGCGGCCGGCGGCCTTTTTATCGCACGTGCGTTAGCGCCGTTCAAATCGCAGGTCCATATTGCCATATATGGTAGCGACTGAGCAAGGAGCCCTCCCATTGGTCCAGAGTGGCGCGCCGGAAGTTGACGGCACCCAATGACGAGCGCGTCGTCAGCTATGCCCATATACGGACTGTGACGTCATTTTCCGGCGACTTTGAATGTTTTTCTTTTCTTCTTTCTCGGCGCGCGCTGGTCGGCGGGGCAGGCGTTTGTGTGTATGCTCCAGTGGTTTGCCGGCAGCCGGTTTTGGTTTCTTTTTCGGCGAGCGCCGTGGCAGAGGCTGCTCGTAATTGACAGACGACGAAAAGAAAGCCGCGTGCTACTGCGCGGGGGGCTTCTTCGCCGCTGCTGCTGCAGTAATCGGCCGGCCCGGCTTTTTCGTTCTCCCGACGACCAGCGTGGCTGCTTCACTCGCGTGCGAAGTTTCCAGCCAACGATGCTTGCTCGGCTGCCCTCATAGTGCGTCGGATGGATTCCTGCTGGTCGGCCCCCTTTCCATTTGTTTCTTTCCTCGAAGTATGTAACTGTGTGCATGTGCGGGCTTTGCGGCACCGCCGAAAATGATTCTCTGCTCGAGATGCTCTTGAGTGCAGTAGTTTCTAGCGCTCGTTGATGCTGCTCGGCGACCTCGTTTACGGGGCGGCCGATACGCTCCCGAGAAACGGTCGACGGCGCGCTGTGCAATTTTTCGCCGCGCTGGGCGCGGAGATTTTCAAGGGCAGGCGCGCTCGTACGGCGCGCTTTTTTCCACCTGCGTCATCTCTGGGAAGGGCCTCGTCAAAGGTCTCGGAGAGCGTTGTTTGCATGCCGCGTCTTCTACGCCGGCGCAAAGCAGCCTCTGAGAGCGAATCAAAAAGTCGTCGCAGTCATGCGATCGCCGATGACATGCAGTCATCTTTCGTACGCGGGCGCAGAATCTGTAATTACCCTGCACCAACACTTGAGTCACGCTAATACTTTACTAAGCAATGTTTGGCAAGCATACAGTGCGCGTTTGCGAAGAAAGTTGCATCAGTTTTATCAGTTGAAACGTGTTCTTCCTAATCATCTACGTAAATATCTGCAGGATGTTGATCTGTGCCGGCGTTTTCCGCTCATGCGTCGTCAATTTTGAATGAATCGAGTCGAAACATTGATTGATATGTGGGGTTTAACGTCCCGAAACAACCATATGATTATGAGAGACGCCGTAGTGGAGGGCTCCGGAAATTTCGACCACCTGGGGTTCTTTAAAGTGCACCCAAATCTGAGCACACGGGCCTCCAACATTTCAATCCAGTCGAAACAGGCAGCTTATTAGGCGAGAAGTCTCGTGATTTTACCAAGTCCTCGAAAAGAAGCGGTCCATGAGAAGCGAGCTAAGTTCGACAAAGCCCGCGGTGGTGTGGTAACATTTTGATAGTACTGAAGGCGACGCCCGCTTAGTCGGCGGGGTCTCTGGCCGATCGCAGTTGTTGAAACCAGCACTGGCGTTAAGTGCCGGCTCGTCCTAGAGCCAGTCTCGTTCGCGTGCCCTGCATTCTCCATAACGCGAGCGCTAATACCACACGGCCTCTTTTCAGACCACTTTTTTTCTAGTCTTCGTATTGTCTCTAGAATGCCAACTAATGAGTTGGGTTAGTTTGGCCCGTTTGGGGGTAGCGTTTAGCTGCAATACGAACCGTACTTTCCTAACGAGAATGTAGGTCCCCAAACGGGCGGTTGTTAAACTTTTTCTGTGGTGTGATACGAACTCAACGGTGGTTTTCGAAACCCGGGATTGCGCTCTGTGTTATGCCACACAATCGTGCTCGCTTTGAAGGTTCGGGCCGTAGAAATCCAAATCAGCCGTGCGCCGAGGAGCGATTGATTCGTGGTGGCTCACGGAGTGGGGAGGAGCCCTTTGAATTCGGCCCGTTCCAGTCGTGACTCATCGCGAAGGCGCTGCTGGGTAGACTCGCCATACACAATGAGTCAAGGAGCTGTGGCGCAGGTTCGCATCTGATAGCAAGCTTTCGCAACATCAGTCGCCGAGGTGGCATCTCGGGTTGAAAGCGGCGCGGATTACTTTTGAGGCTGTAACGCCGGCCGCTCGCATTTGGTCATGTCCGATTTATTGACCTGTTATGTGTCAACGTTAATTGTGCAGTCATGTCACACAGTATGTTTGCACTGCTAATTCCGTTGTATACGGCGACGTCGTAGAGGTTATCGTAGCAGGTCTAAACTATAGACGCTGCATATATGTTGCAGAAGACAGAGTAATTCCAGCCCAATTCACTCGAGAATCATATGTGTGGCACTGTTTTGAAGCCGTCAAGCAGCATCATTCTGGACCACTTGAGTACCGGCGTGCCGGCTTCAGCACATGCCCCTTCGACCTCATAATCAGTGTACTACGCATGTACAGTGGGTTTCGAAGGGCCTCTTGCGATTGCAGTGTGTTAATCCAGCAGCGTTACAGCAAGTCGTGTAGCTCGAACGTCTAATCGCGCCGTTTGAGCGAGTCGCGCGGCTACAGTGCGTTTCATCTTTGGTTTTGCGTCGCTGAGAGCTTCGGAACGAGTATAGACCCTTTCACTGTTTACAAACACATGCCCTTCGTGACATCTGATATTGTCCTCCTATGTGCCACATCAGCATCGGTGAGCGAGAGGAGCTTTAGAAAATTGCCCGCTCAATTTCTACGCTTTCCTTCACTTATTCGGCAAAATACATTCAAACGTTCTTTTGAGCTACATAAAATTAATAAAGATTCCCTTGAACTTTACGCACGTTCATTTTATCTGAAAAGCTAAATAGATGTTTTCCTTACCCTATAGAAAAAAAACTTTGAAAACGTGCTTTTAGTTTTGACGTTAGGGACTGGTAAGTGAGGTGACCGGCGACTTTTTTTGGGTCCAACGCTTGCAATCTAGAAATTCTAGTTACACATTGATGGCGTCAGCGGTCATCAATGTTCAAATAGCTTTTAGTTCAGTGTAGTTCTGCTGAATCGAAGCCGTTCTACTGTCAGGCTTATCTGCTGCTGCTTTATTTATAGTGCGAGATTTAGTTCTTCACGTGGTATTCGGCTTGCCAGCACCTTGGCTTCGGGAGTAGAACGCGATAGTGAAAACGGGTCCCGGGCACCTCGCCTTCTCAGTTCCTAACTGAGCTGGCTTCGATTCTCGGCGATCAATGGCTCAACCGCGTGCCACAAGTTGTTCTGGCTGTCTATTATTGTCAATCTAGATCTCCTCCATCATATACACAGCCCCGCCGCGGTGGTCTAGTGGCTAAGGTACTCGGCTGCTGACCCGCAGGTCGCGGGTTCAAATCCCGGCTGCGACGGCTGCATTTTCGATGGAGGCGGAAATGTCGTATGCCCGTGTGCTGAAATTCGGATGCACGTTAAAGAACCCCAGGTGGTCGAAATTTCCGGAGCCCTCCACTACGGCGTCTCTCATAATCATATGGTGGTTTTGGGACGTTAAACCCCACAAATCTATCTACCCATCATATACACACTCGAAGCAATGAGAAGGCGTAGTAAGAATGTGCCTCTCCGAGTTCCTGGCCATATCTCAATAAACATTACGTAGTACACGATCACCCTCGAGCAGAAGAACATCGTGTGTGTGTGCTGAGCTTTCGTTTTTCAACGACGCTCGGGATTAGGCCTCGGGGATGTCCTACAAGAAGTGCGTCACGTTTAATTGCGGGTTACTCGTCGGCGGCCTTGAAGTGGAGCCGTGACGCGTGCCAACAGCGAGCGCGGCGAGTGAAGTCACGACAGCCGAGCAGTGCACGTGCGAATCTCCGAGCTCACACAGAACGGTAGCCCCCTTGCCGAGAACGTGTGCCCTCATTTGGAAAGTGGTGCTGCTGCTATATAAAGTGAACTCCGCCTATGTGGAGCAGCGCCCGGCATGATTCGCTCGAGTAAATCACGCACTGGGTTTGCTCAAGCTCGTCTCCTGAATGTACGGTCGAAGCTCGTTGTAACGAACGAGCATCGGTATCACGTTGTTTTATCCGATTGTTCTTTTAATAGTAAAGAAAAAAAAATTAAGAAGTGGTTTTTACAAATAGGTGACCGGACTCGCGCGAAAGTCCTTGACACAAAAGCGCATTGTTCTAGGTTTTAAAACCAAAATAGCTGAGCCCAACTGTCCTTGCCATATGTATCCAGCTGTCTCTTTGCGACATTTCAAACTTGCGTTCTAATGGTGGCGCAAATGAAGTGCACTTTCCTTTGCGCTGAGTGACAAATAAGTCTCGAAAGATTAAAACAAGGGGGTTGTGAGTTGTGGTTCTATATTAATTCAGCTTTTTACGCTACCTTTACGGCATAGACCTCGCGCGAACGAAGTATGTTTTCGTTACAGCCGATGTTGCGGCGGCACTTGCGATTCGCAGCAGAGCTGCTATGGCAAGCCAGGTTTGCCTTTTGTCTGAGATAGAAAATTATCACCATTAACCAGCACGCGTTCGAGCATCGCCCAAGCATTCATGTACAAAAGGATTAGCACTAAGGGAAGTTAAAACGCGCACAACTCTGCTGAGCATTTGAATGGAGGGAAACAACTTTGTTTTGGTCCTGCAGGACGCGCGTATACAGCGGGAGTCTCCCACGTAGGGACCGACAGGGAATACCTGATTGATGCGTGGGATTTAACATCCCCAAACTACCATATGATCGTGAGAGACGCCGCAGTGGAGGGCTCCGGAAGTTTTGACCACCTGGGGTTCTTTTAACGTGCACCAAAATCTGAGCACACGGACCTACAGCACTTTCTCCTCCATCTAAAATGCAGCCACCGCAGCCGGGATGCGATCCCGTGACCTGCGGGTAAGCAGCCGAGTGCCTTTGCCGCTATATAGTCCACCGCGGCGGAGCGACAGGGAATACCTGGCGGCCGCTTGGTGCTGGACGGTCTATTGCTGGACGGCGAGAAGTGAGCTCCTGAGGGACCTCTCCCACTTGTTTGAGGTAGAGTCGGGAGGAGTGTTTCTACAATCCCAGAGCATATGTGCGAGTGTCACCATGTGTCCACACGAGGGGCATGTGTCACTGGAGTATACGCATCGGGATAGTAAACGTGAAGCTCGATGAGTTTGTAATAAGCGTAGGGTTAGCGCCTGCGGTCTCTTAAGCTTGGGATGTTGGGGCGGGAAAGTTCAAGGTAAAAAATGCTTTTCCATGTCGTTGTGCGTAATGGGTGCATCCCGATTGGTCTCCAACTTAGCGAGATGGGGTCGCCCTGTGGCGGCGCGGTCGGAAAGTCTCCGAAATGAGGTGGCACCTACGGAAGCTTATATTTCAGTCGCTATAACCGATAATTCACTATAGCAGTCTTCTTAAAACAAGGTGCAACTGTAGCCTGATATATCACGACGCCGTGGACGCAGCTTTTCATTGGAGCTTTCAGTCGGCCCGATTCCGCTCGTGGAGGTGCGAACGTGTTTCATTGTTATGAAATGCATACGGCTTAATCAAGAACGGGGGAGGGGGGGGGCTAGTTGGTAAGACATGGGAAACGTAGAAAAGAAAGTTGAATTTCTTGTTTTTTTGTTAAGTTGTATTACACGATGTACGGTCATGTCTGACGGCGCGTGCATGCGCTTTGCTGTTATGCAAAATAGGCACCATCCAAACAAATCAGCTGCTATAGTCTGCGCTGGACCTGTCCACAGCTTGCTTCTTCTGTCCTGTATGTAGGCGGAGCTCCACGTTTTCTGCGGCTTAATCTTCATGCGACGGTCAGCAAGTTAAGTGAGGAGTATAGCGTAGGTCGAGGTAGAATGCATTGATAATAACCTTTGCAAAGATAGTTATATCAACATAGTTTTTTCTTGCAGTCGACTGAAAGTATCCCGAAAAGCGCCAAATTTCGACGAAACTGCGCCTACTTCGCACCCCCCATTCGTCCCAATGAACCCCGCGCATGACTATGGCCGTGCTGGACAGCTCAGCATGTAGCTCAGACACATGGTTCATGCATGGGTGCTGCAGGAGTGGGCCATCCAGGTCACCGTCAACCTTGGATCAATGGCCATCGATAACGCGGAATCGTCCACACATGCTTTCTGACCTAATAAAGTTTTCTCCGTCCACCCCTACACAGCGGTCATGCTTTGCCGCACAGAAACTAACTTCGATCTAAAGCTGCATAGGCTGGTCTCTGACGCACTTACGACCGGCTCATCAACCTTTTTTTTCTGTTGTAATACAAGTACAATGATTTTGTAATACAAGTACAATGATTGTTGCGTTTTAATGTCCGAAAAACCACCATTTGATGATCAGAGATGCCGCAGTGAAGGGCTTCGAAAATTTCGGCCATCTGGGGTTCCTTAACGTGCACCTAGCTAACTCTGAGCACATGGGCCTACAGCATTTTCGCCTCCATCGAAAACACACGAACACACGCGCGCGCGAAGAATGTTACTCCTTCATGACCACCCTCGCCAAAAAGCTGGCTCTACGATTACGAAAAGGGTTCCAAGGTCGATGTGGAAATGAAGAGTCAGAAAGTGACCACAGTATCATGGCGATGTGTCACTAAAACGAAGTAGAGAAATACATTTCGCTGTTGATATCGGAAGAGGTACGAAGTTATAGATACAAACTGTCGAAGCGCGATCGCCGGGCTCGGGAGTCCGGCTCACGACCTGTAAATCAGCTTCTCAACACCACGGCGAGGGAAGAACCATGACAGTTAGAAAAAAAGAAATTCACGAGTGGAAATCGTGAATGCAATATGGATGCAAGAATCAAACAAGAGCATTTTTCTTCTTCTTTTTTCAGTGTTATTATTATTATTATTATTATTATTATTATTATTATTATTATTATTATTATTATTATTATTATTATTATTATTATTATTATTATTATTATTATTATTATTATTATTATGCGCTTGAAAGGCCGCACCTTAGAACTCAAGATCTCGAAGGCGGCAGAATCGAAAGAGCGGCACCAAACGAGAGAAGACAAACGTGCGATTGATTATATGTGTTTCTTTACAGAATTCTCATATCCTCCCATTTGCGTTATTAGCTTTAAGTTTCAAAACATACCACCCAATAATAGAGGACAGCGCATTTGTAGGTTGGACTCCCTTCTACAAACTATTAAGGAACACACGTCCGGTACTCGATCGGGCGACCTTGAGCTGGACAGCAGGGGCTCAGCGAGGCACCTCGCGTGCTGCGTCCACTGCAAGCTATACCGCCTTTCCGGGAAGCTTCGTCCCATCTGCTCAACGGTGGAACGGAATCACAAAAGCCATACAGTGCGTCGGCATGGCTCTCCCGTTCGTGCAGCTTGCATGTTGACCGGCCGCACCTCCGAGGCCCTGTGGGAGGGAAGAAGCCCGACGAGGACTCGGGGGCCACTCCCTGCCGGCCTTCCCCTCTCACTGTACGGGTTTCCTCTCTGCGCTGCTCTTCAAGAGGAAAAAAAAAACAAACAAACACAATTATCCTTCCTTTCTCTGCTCACAACTGTATCTCTCGGCAAAACAAGAAGCTCCACACACTGAGTCCGGATGACATTCGCGACGCTGCCGGGTCAACTTGTTGCTCCGTTGGTGGTACTGATGTTCAGCCATTCGGGGCATGTGGGTCATCTTGCGGTACATTCGGGTGGTCCTTTCCGGGCGCACTGACTGTGTTTGGTAGTGGAAAATTCGGAAGCTTTCAAGGCTCTACAACGAGAACGGGGAAGTGTACATGCAGGTCATGTCCCGCCTTCCTGATCGTGTATTTGCCCGATTGTTTTAGTGGAAGTGCCTAGTTGCTATATTGCGTACATTTTTTTGCGGAGCCTCTGGATCACTCGAAAACGTCCAGTCGAATGTACTATTACTGTGACTCACAGTTCCGTGAGCCGTAGTATCTTGCATGGAGTCGGGGGCTCAGGCTCATTCTCTTATAGAGAGGATCATGTGCGCATTACTCATGGGATGTGTATGGTGATCCTTTCTTGTAATCATTTCGCAGCACTGCAATGCGCATCGTTGTCGCTAAATCATCACGTGTACGATGGCGTTCTCGCGATTTGAATTGGCACCTCTTTCATACGCTTCTTGTTGAATTCCTCTGTTGCAATGCGTAATGTCGCCACGGAAATGTATAAAACTTTCGCTGCATACTCTCTGCAATAAAGAGTTCGTAGTTTTGTGCGATGTGCGTGTCACCGCGTTCTTTTCTGTGTCCTACACGCAACACTATTCGTACAAGATAAAACGCGCCAAAAAAAGTGAGAACACTAGTGTTCTAGGCAATGCACCCCCCCCCCCCCAATAACCTCGAAGTCTTTTTATTCTGTATGTTACGTATGCGCACACACATATACCCATGCGTTCACGAATGTACACGGAAACAGGTCGGAACCCTCCCGAGAAATAATTGTGGCTGCGCCAAAAATACCACATCCGTTTTATAATTTGTTGCTCCTTTACTTTCGAAAAGTGACCGTCGATCGGCAGCGTTAGCGTCAACATGCGAAATGACGTCACCGTGGCCTCGCAGTCCAATGAATACAATCGATAATTATGACATCAATCAATACAATCGACCGAGGAGGCTCTCCCCTTCGTGGTGCCTTCAGTGAATGGAAAACTTGTGACTTTTGCGGTGACATGTGAACTCGGAAATCGACTGCTGCTCCGTCCACAACGGCATTGTACTTGTGAGCCTATATGTCATCTCCATTCATACTGATTCAACAGCGTAGCGTGCCGCGATAGAACATTTCTTCGTAGGAAATGTGGACATGCCGACTGTGCCATGTTTGACTCGAAGGCCGCAGCATCGAATTGTGAGTTTATATGTGTTCCGTAAAAAAAAAAAACACATAACGCGTTCTGTTTTACCGTTCCAACACCTTTCACTCTAGATTGATGCATTACCATTTCCATGCATCGCTTGTGATTGTCAAAGAGGGCGTCAAAAAAGATAGGGGTGGGGGGGGGGGGAAGCTTACCGTTTTGACACGCCATTCATTCTCGCCTATATAGGAAGACAGGTTGAGAAGATAAATTCACTCGGTCATTCACAAAACGTTGTCGCTCTGACCTATCGAAGACCCCGCGGAAAGTGGTCGAACGTGTTGCTGGCGCAAGATTTCTCAATCCCGCCAACCCCGCACTGTGAGTCGAAAGCTCTGAATGGCGTTACGGCATTTGCGAATGACCTTTGCGAAAGGCTTCGGCCAACGTGAAAAAAGCGAATCGAACGAAGCTTCCTCGATTGTTCGCAGTCTTCCGACCGCCCCCCGGTTCACGGAGGAAGAGCGAGGGAAGGCGAGGTCTCTTCGAATCCGCGTGCGCTGACTGCCGCGGATTTGGTGCGTTTTGTATCGCCGTTTTACCGGCTTCGAAGGCGACTCCACCCGGATTTCGCTGAAGGCGGCAGGTGGTGGCGGCTGTGTTTTCGAATGCAGTTTGCCGTGTGGCTCATGCACGTACGTGTATAGGGATACAAAGTGTAGCGGATATGTGTATGATAATAATATCAAGGGTTTTACGTCCCAAAACCGCGATAATATTGTGAGAGACGCCGTAGTGGAGGGCTCCGGAAATGTTAATTGACAAGCTGGCCTGCTTTAACGAGCACTTGCATCACACAGAACATGGATCTCTATACCACTTCGCCTCCATCGAAATCCGACGGCCACGATCGGGATGTTAGGTTCATTAGCCGAGGCGGATATTTGTTTACACGCTCCCTCAAGTTAAGCGGGAAAACGACATAAGATACACACAAACATTTCCAATGAACGCACGTATCCGAGAGCATGGTCACTCTCTGCCATCGACTTTTCGCGGCAGACCACTTTCGGTGATAGGGCGATCGATGATTAACTCGAAGGAGTTGTGGCGGGAATCGACGTGCGTGGTCCGCGTGTTTAGGTTTGGAAGGGTCACGCCTCTCGCTGATTTGTTGAGCGGGCGCTTATAAACGTTTTTGATATATGTTGTTAGAAGAAATAAAAAAAAAGAAACGCACGTTCGAGATGATCAGCAGTTTTCGAGAATTTATTTTGCCATAGGTCCTGACGAAAGTTTGGCTTCATGCGTCCACTTTCCCGTCAGCGACTCGGAAATGCGTTTTTTTTTCTTCTTAATCCTGCTGCACGTAAATACCTGCACGCGCGATTGCACCTTTCGTACGACTCTTTCTTCACAATTGTGGGAATCGCGCACTTCTAGACAAAAGAATTTATGATCATTTTTTAATCTTTCTGGCGAGTCCTGCACCTGCCACATATTTCAGGGGTCATTGCACTCTCTTAGCAGAGTCGTGAGAGGCAGAACTCTGCAAAAGAGAGTTGTCGTGTACCTTTAAAATAGGTATATATACTCGTTGGAAGTCAGGATTCACCATATACTACACCATATACTTTGCTTTTTTAATATTTTTTCTTAGGGTGAATGTATTATAGGTGCGCAGCAAGCGCGTATGTTCGTGTATCTATTTTATTCTCATTCTCTATTAATTCATTATTCGCAAAAGTATGCTATGAAAGCTTTTGCAATGGTGTATGCGGTATTTCACGAACTATATTTGTGAGAATGTAGCACTGTAAGGTCGTCTTCGGCAAATTTTCCTTGTATGCCATACTATGAGCGTCCCCTTTATAAAAGGGTGGTGGCATATATATGTACCACCATGCACGACAAAAAAAAAATGTTGGTTTTGTCTGCTTGGAATAAATCATTCTTAACCATAGAAAACAAAAATCACAGCCCTGTTCCCTGCCCCTTTAGGGTAAAATGAACCCCTTTTTTCCCCCACTATTAAGGTGTGTCATTTCTCTATAGTTTTCTGCCACAAATACTCTAACCATCTCAAACTTAATTCCATCGCGGGCATGCTCAGCTTTTTTATTGTTGTCCCCAAAGCCCAAGGCTTCACGTTAACTCGTGTCTATACGTGCAACTGATGGGTGGATCATTTCTACATTCAGACCACGCTCCATGGTTTCCTTAGCTTTCTCCAAGCTCTCTTTATAAATACGCGTTCTAAGGAAAGCCGACCTCGCTTATATAGCTGTAAAGAGTTGGCGAACAACAGTCGTCCCCTTTTGTGTTGAAGTGCTTGGTGGAGCTGTGGTTCTGACGATCGGCTGGTGAACCGACGGTCGTCGATTCGATGGATTCGACACCAACCGCGGTATAGTTCGCATTTTGATGAAAGCGAAATGTTCAGAGGCTCGTGTAATATGCCATGCCATGCAGTGCGCGTTACAGGTACCACAAGGTGGTCCAAATTTGCCGAGCCCTCCGTCACGGCGTCTTTCATAATCACATCATGGCTTCGGGACGTAAAACCGCAGATATTTGGGAGAATAGTGACCGCAAAGCTTGCAGGAGTTGCGGGCGTGGCTTTATAGCGTGCATCGCTCAACGGGAGCCTGCAAGAGGTTGGCGCACGTGACGTATATAGGCGCGATGCAAACGCGGAGAGCTTCGCGTTGCGCTGTCCTAAAGCTTTCTATTACTTTTACGCTTTCGGCTGCCGCGAAACAACGTGGGCGTGAAGTCCTTTTTTAGAAGTGTGCAGTGCCGGTCATTCCACGGCACAGCTGCAGAATGACGAGAGCAGTCACCGATAGCAGCGGGTCATCCGATGACATGTATGACGGCACGCTGCGAAGTGTATAAAGAATAACACCACAACGAGTGAGTGAGTGACTGCAGGGGAGGAATGCAGGTAACGGACGGCATTTATCGCGCTGCAGCCCGTGCTTTCATTTGTTTTGCTGTTTTCTTTCTGGCACTTGAAATGAGTTCGGCTTAATGACAATGGGATGAGTTAGTATATATTGGTATATTGGTATATTTGCGTATGTATAGCAAATAATTTGTACCCTGGGGCTTTTATTGTATTCACTTATCTTTTTTGTGTCTTCGGACTGACACACACAATATACATACATATATATATATATATATATATATATATATATATATATATATATATATATATATATATATATATATATATATATAATGCATGTGTGTGTGGTGTCTCCGAAGACACGAACAAAGATAAATGAAGGCAATAAAAGCCCCAAAGTACAAATTATTTGCTATACAAAGCCAAATGTCGAAACCAGGCCCCGCCTACTCCGGCAACCACTGTATATCCATACACAGTATAGCGACCGATGCTTTTAATCCCACTTAGTCCTCACCTGCTTTGTGTCATGCTTTATACATATTTCGGCACATTTCGAACTCGTGCTGCGATCATGCGCACGTCATGTGAGCTGCTTACCGCATGTGCGCGCGGAAACATTCCACGGATGTGCGTGGTTTTAACGAGCGGGTCTCTAGATTACAGAGTGACTCGCTAATAACTGGCCTGCTTTCGTTTTGCGTTCATGCGGTTCCGTTCATCGTCAGACTCGGGGAGGCCGGAAGATGGAAAGACGAAGGATTAAGGAAGGAATATTCATTACACAAAATTGCCTCGCGTCACGAAAGAATGTCCAGTCAGCCCCTGTTCAGCGCCTCGTCATGCAGCGGTCTTTAGACGAGTTGTATTTAAGCGTAAAAAGTACCGTCTTCGAATATTAATGGCGGAACCTGCAGCTAGACACAAACCTGGTACCGTTTGTGGACACTTTGAAGTATATATATACTTGATTCTATTCAAGTTCAATAGCAGTCACATATGTAAAATACAGGGAAACGTCAATAAAGGTTTTGATGAGTATCAAACCCCGCCGCGGTGGTCTATTGGCTATAGGTACTCGGCTACTGACCCGCAAGTCACAGGATTGAATCCCGCGGCTGTGGCGGCTGCATTTCCGATGGAGGCGGAAATGTTCTCGGCCCGTGTGCTCAGATTTGGGTGCACGTTAAAAAAAAACCCAGGTGGTCGAAATTTCCGTAGCCCTCCACTACGGCGTCTCTCATAATCAGTATGGTGGTTTTGGGACGTTAAACCCCACATATCGAGTCAATCGATGAGTATCAATTATATCCCTCTTTAGCCCATCGTCATTTGATATCCTGGCGTTCGCAGGTCGAGAACACTCCATTCATGAACACATAGTGAAGGCGCGTCGGTTATGGGCGAACCTATTATTAATGCACAGGCTTACATAAAAACCGCATGCATATACAGCAAAGTTTCCCATCTGACATTTATACAAACGTGCAAAGTTGCTCACGTGACGAGCGCGTGCCTCTACGCGTTAGTGCGAAATGTGCCGAGCTGCGTACAAGGCAGCAGAGGGTGAACCGAGATGATGCATCAGTCACCGATATGCGCATGGCGGTATAACGGATATCAGTGATTGCCGGAAGGCGGTAAGAGAAAAGCGGAGCAAGAATGACGTATACTATAGCTTCTACCATTCGACAAAGTGAAATACAGCATATTTCACATATATAACGCAATCTACCACTGATATAATACGTACGATATATAATTATTCTACATCCGTGTTATTACCCCATCCTTTACTCTCCATTTTTGTACGTGACGTCACACGCACGCGAGAACACGCACGCCCTCGGTAAGGGCGCAAGAACGCTTTCCTTGTGACGATGACTCATCTTAGTCACCAATAAATTAAGTAAATGCTCTTGATGACGTTTGATTGATTTCTCACTTGATACTTTTTCGGTGGAAGGTGTGACGTGAGATGGAGTCAGCCTGTAGCGCCGTATCTCACAATAAACATGTCGTTTTGTTATTTTTCTGATTCAGACAGCGAGTTTTTCTACGCTCGATTTTCAGAGGTTGCTGTTGTCTTGATAGAGTAGCTACTGGAAAGGAGGACGGGGTTAGGTTTGGAATAGCCTTCCGGATGAAATTGTTTCTGTGAGAGATCCGGCCAAATTTCGTGAGCTACTGCAAATTTATATGTTCTCTTGATTTTGTATAAAGATGCTTTATTTTTTTTTTCATTTTGTTTTTTGCTGCATTTGCTTATAGTGTTTGTTCTTCTCCCTTCCATTGCGCAATTTTCTTTGTTTTCTTCGATATATTTCTTTTTATGCTATATGTATTGTGATTTTTCTGTAACCCCCCTACTCAATGCTCCTCTGGGGCCTGTAGGGTAACATGAATAAATAAATAAATAAAGACGATTTTTACATATGATGAGACCATTGCTCTAAATAAGTGAACTGGTGTCAAGAACCCCAAAAAGAATGCTGTACTGCCCGGGAATGCATCGAATGTATTTTTATTGGCGCCACCTTTAAAAAACACCTCCTGGTTTCGATACGCGATGGTGCGGGTTCTAAACGACGTGTCATTACAGAGCGACGCCACGGGAGGACAGTGACTCCCGGCGTATTAGCGGCACACCTGTCCTCAGCTCGTTATGCAAGTAAAACAACGATGAGCGAATTGACGCCCAGTGACCGCGATAGTAATTTCTGTGATTTAGGCCCCATGCAGGACGCAGAGTTTGCAAACTCGGTGCAACTGTGTTGACCCGTCCGGACAATGTTCATAGCGGTGGGGCTGGCATGCACACACTCAGTGACAAAAGCAGTAAAGAAAGCAAATTATTTTATGCTTCCTTTTTGGTTCCGGTGTATGCAGATAGATAACAATGCATACCAAGGAAACAAAAAAATGTATCTTTTTTAGATTTCTATAAATCGCATCAGTATTGCCACGCTGTGTTGGTGGCAGAAGACGAGAGCGAAGAAGTCAATGGCAGCTCTGACTGAGTAAACAGTCCTCCACTTCGAGTTCCTGCCTATCGTTTCCTCTCGCGACAGACTGGTGGACGTGCTGGGTACTGTACTGCAACGTCTTATGCCTGCTGGTCCTGAACCAGAAGCAACCACCGCCAGTGCACCAGGATCTGCTGATATCTATCGAAGCAGCCGCCGCCTTCAAGGACTACCACCACAGTACGGCCCCTTGGCAAGTTCCGTGAGGACAATGTTTGCCACATCCGCAACCCAAACCGAGCATGACCCACTCGCTAGCGTACCCTGTGTCATCAACACGCCTCGCACACCCAACCCATTCCACGGGGATGTCGGTGAGGATGTCGAAGACTGGCTTGACCATTTCGACCGGGTCGCTGCCATCAACGACTGGGACAATCGCCGTAAGTTGAAGAACGTGTATATCTCCCTCTTAGACGCGGCAAGAGTGTGGTATGAGAACCACGAAACCTCATTCACAAGTTGGCAGGAGTTCCATCGGCAGCTTCGCGAGGCGTTCAGTAACCCCGAACGGAAAGAGAGAGCGGAGCAGGCACTCTCTTCGCGATTTCAAATGCCGAACGAGAGCGTCGCCATGTTTGTCGAAGAAATGTCGCGATTGTTTCGACGGGCTGACCCCCACATGCCAGAAGACAAGAAAGTGCGCCTGCTAATGCGAGGCGTAAAGGAGCAACTTTTTGCGGGCCTTGTGCGCAACCCTCCTACGACCGTGTCCGAGTTCATACGTGAGGCCACAATTATGGAGCGCATGCTTCGGCAACGGGTGTCGCAGTATGAGCGTCAGACGGCCATGTCCGCTGCGTGCTCGCTTATACCAGGAGGTGATAATAGGGAGGTCCTCACAGAACTCGTACGGCAAGTTGTACGAGAAGAACTTCGGAAATTTTATGCAGCGTCCCCTCCCAGTAGCGCTGCTCTTACGGACGTCGTTCGGAACGAAATCAGGCAGTTCGTTCACTCTGCACCACCATCGCAAGTCGAACCTCCCACGCTTTCCTACGCGGATGCCCTACGCGTCTCTACGCCACCGACGGCACATTTTGTTCATGCACCTACCGGGACCCCCAGACGCTTTCAAAGTCCAGCCCGTCGCCTGCCTCCTCAGACCGATTTTCGTCCTGGCCCGCGGAAGTCCACCGTCTGGCGTGCACCCGACAATCGTTCTTTGTGCTACCATTGTGGCGAAGTTGGACACATGTATCGCGACTGTTACTACCGACGAATAGGCCTACGCGGATTCCACCCAGATGCTCGTTGTCCACGCTATGGTGAGCGCCCACAGGAAATTGCGGATTACTTGTAGGGTAGTCATCACGCCCCTGTCCCGCCGCGACGACAGTCACGGTCACCATCACCCCGTCCGTCCACATCAACGCACCGCGCCCGACCCGCCTTTGGGTCCCCTGGTGTCAGTGGCGCAAGCCCACGCCGGGGAAACTGAAAACGGCGACCTCCGGAGGTGAGGCCGCTGTCACGCGAACCGACAAATACCCTCCGCCGCTGCCTTACGACGTGCCGTTAAAGCCTGTTTGTGAAACCGCCAACAGAACGTCCGCTGCCATTACTGTTTCCATCGACTGTTATCCGGTGACTGCGCTTGTCGACACGGGAGCTGATTACTCGGTGATGAGTGCTTCATTGGCCACCCGTCTACACAAGGTGCTGACAACGTGGGACGGCCCTCATCTAATCACCGCTGGAGGACACCTCGTATCCCCAATAGGAAGGTGCACCGCCAGGCTTGAGATTTGTGCGTCGGCTTTTGTAGCATCATTCCTTGTACTGCCCAATTGTTCTCGACCGGTCATTCTGGGCATGGATTTTCTGCAAGAGTATGGAGCGATAATTAATCTGCGTTATTTGTTCGTCAGTTTTGTTAACTGTGTTTCTCCAGATTCCGACATCGAGAACGAACATCGTGGCGTGGCCTTACGCGTAGTCGATGATTGCGTCACGTTGCCACCTCGCAGTAGTATCTTCGTGCTTGTTGAGTGTCCACGGGAGCAGTCGATTACGGGCATCGCCGAAAGTAACCTGACGTTATTGCTTGATAGGGAAGTGGCAATTGCTCGAAGCCTCATTCAACTGCGAAATGGCCAGACTATGGTTTTAGTTACGAACTTCAGTGGAGAACACAGGCATTTTGCGAAACGCACAACCATAGCTTACTTGGAGGCATTGGATGATTTGGACGCCTTCCCTTTGATTACGACGATCTCGACTGAGAACAGCTGCGATACTGACGTGACTAGTCGCCTCAACGTCAATCGCCAGTTGGAAGAACCTAAGAGGGCAAGGCTCCTCAGGCTCCTCTCATCCTTTAGTGACTGTTTTGCCACTACTTCGAAAATCCGGCAGACTCCTTTAATCAAGCACAGAATTATCACTGAGCCCAACGTGCAACCCGTGCGCCAACATGCTTACCGCGTGTCGCAGAAGGAGCAAGATGCTATACGTCATCAAGTAAAACAAATGCTCGACGACGACGTAATTCAACCATCGACTAGTCCTTGGGCGTCACCAGTTGTTCTGGTTAAAAAGAAAGATGGTACATTACGATTCTGCGTCGACTACCGCAAACTGAACAAGATAACGAAAAAAGACGTATATCCTCTTCCTCGTATTGATGACTCCTTGGATCGCCTGCGACACGCCCGTTACTTCTCTTCCATGGATCTCCGTAGCGGATATTGGCAGATTGAAGTAGATGAACGGGACCGAGAAAAAACAGCGTTTATTACACCGGACGGTCTCTATGAATTTAAAGTACTCCCTTTTGGCCTGTGCTCCGCTCCAGCTACGTTCCAACGAATGATGGACACAGTTTTGTGTGGCTTGAAGTGGTACTCTTGTTTAGTGTATTTAGACGACGTAGTCGTTTTTTCTACAACTTTTGAACAGCACATTGAGCGGCTTGAGGCGGTTCTTCTGGCTATTCGCACTGCCGGCCTCTCTCTGAAACCGGAAAAGTGTTGTTTTGGATATGAGGAACTGAAATTCCTTGGCCACATTGTCAGCAGCAGTGGTGTTCGCCCCGATCCTGACAAGGCTATGGCAGTTGCTTTGTTCCCGATACCGAAAACAAAGCATGATGTACGCCGCTTTCTGGGACTTTGTGCTTATTACCGCCGCTTCGTGCCAAACTTTTCGAAAATCGCCGACCCTCTACAACAACTCGTCAAGGATGACGTCGCCTTCGTCTGGGGTCCCAAACAATCCAGCGCTTTCCGCGACCTTCAACAACGCCTACAAACGCCACCGATCCTAGGTCACTTCGACACCGAAGCAGACACAGAAGTCCGCACTGACGCGAGCAACCTTGGCCTCGGAGCTATTCTCGTGCAATATCAAGATGGCGTGGAACGCGTCATCGCCTACGCTAGCCGCACGTTGTCATCTGCGGAGAAGAACTACTCGACGACTGAAAAAGAATGTCTGGCGGTTGTATGGGCCATAACGAAATTCAGGCCCTACTTGCACGGACGCCCCTTCCGAATCGTAAGTGACCACCACTCTCTCTGCTGGCTAGCGAATCTGAAAGATCCTTCGGGCCGTCTCGCTAGATGGAGCCTTCGGTTACAAGAGTTTGATATAACGATGGTTTTCAAGTCTGGCCAGAAACACACCGACGCTGACTGTCTTTCCCGCGCACCCGTCGAGGTCACTGAAGAAGGCAATGATGAAGACTTCAGCTGCCTTGCTATTCTCGCATCATTAAACGTGGCTGAGCAGCAACGCGAAGACTTAGAATTGCAACCACTGATCGAATACCTTGAGGGACGTCGCCCGCAACCCCCACATCAGTTCGCGCGTGATTTGTCATCTTTCTGTTTACGCCAAGGCATCCTCTACAAGCGCAACTTTCACTCAACGAAAACTGTTTACCTTCTCGTCGTTCCTGCTGCTCTCCGCGATGATGTTTTGCGTGCTAGTCACGACGAGCCATCGTCAGGGCATCTTGGCTTCGCGCGTACTCTGGCGCGGATCAAGAACAAATACTACTGGCGGAAACTTACGAAAACCGTCCGGCAGTACGTCAAGACATGCACAGCTTGTCAGCGCCGCAAAACTCCAACGACGAAACCAGCCGGTCTGCTTCAGCCTTTGCGACCCCCCCACGAACCTTTTGAAAAGGTCGGGATGGATTTACTCGGCCCATTTCCGAAGTCTACGGCTGGTAACCGCTGGATTGTGGTTGCCACCGATTACTTGACCAGATACTGCGAAACACAAGCCGCCCAGCGAGCAACTGCTTCCGAGGTGGCTGACTTCTTCATCAAGAACATCGTTCTCCGCCACGGTGCTCCCGCTGTCGTCATCACAGATCGTGGTACTGCTTTTACGGCACAGTTTCTCCGACAGATCCTGTTGCTGAGCGGCACGACGCACCGAACAGCAACTGCGTACCACCCACAGACTAACGGGTTAACCGAACGTCTTAACAAAACGATTGCAGATATGCTTTCGATGTATGTCGCCAAGGATCAGAAGAATTGGGATGAAATCCTCCCGTATATAACATTTGCCTACAATACGGCATTGCAGGAAACCACCGGTTTTGCTCCTTTTCGTCTGGTTTACGGCCGCGACGTCACCACAATGCTTGACACCATGCTGCAACCAACTCTGCCGGACACGATCACCCCGGACGCAGATGTATTTGTTCAGCGTGCCGAAGACGCCCGGCAGCTGGCGCGCTTTCGCATTTTATTGCGGCAAAATCAAGATGCTCTCCGGTACAACACCCAACACAGAGCAGTAATATACGAACCCGGAGACCTAGTCTGGGTTTGGACTCCTATACGTCAACGTGGACGCTCAGAAAAATTGTTATGTCGGTACTTCGGACCCTACCGAGTTCTTCATCGCCTCGGCGAAGTGAACTACGAAGTTGTCCCAGCAGACACGTCACACCGTTCTCGCAGACCCCGCACCTCGGATGTGGTTCACGTCTCCAGGATGAAGCCGTACTATTCTCGTTGACTTCAAGACAAGAACTTTGTGATGTGGCAATATCCTTCAAGACAATTGCACATTACTTTCTTGCCTCTTTATTTTTCATCTCGTCCTTTTTCTTTTCAATGGACACAGACATTTCTTACTACCTTTCGTTGTTTTTCGGAGCCATGGCATTCATTCGATGCTTCTTCTTTTTTTTTCATTGGGGAGAGGGTAATGCCACGCTGTGTTGGTGGCAGAAGACGAGAGCGAAGAAGTCAATGGCAGCTCTGACTGAGTAAACAGTCCTCCACTTCGAGTTCCTGCCTATCGTTTCCTCTCGCGACAGTATACTACTTCGAGCAGTACCTATAGAGGCGAAAATCACGCCCCAAAGTCCTTAAATTTCAGTTTGCGAGAACAATTTACAGACAGACAGACAGACAGACAGACAGACAGACAGACAGACAGACAGACAGACAGACAGACAGACAGACAGACAGACAGACAGACAGACAGACAGACAGACAGATAGATAGACAGATAGATAGATAGATAGATAGATAGATAGATAGATAGATAGATAGATAGATAGATAGATAGATAGATAGATAGATAGATAGATAGATAGATAGATAGATAGATAGATAGATAGATAGATAGATAGATAGATAGATAGATAGATAGATCCCTCTGCTGCTTCAATGCCTCGAGCCTCTGATGAAATGGTCATTATTTCTAACCCTCATAAGTGCCAGCATAAAGAATGTAAACAAATATCACAATCGGAAATTGGAACCCATGTGTTTCCTTTCCTATGGCACAGACTCTTTTATTAAAGTTCTTTTGTTCGTTTTCACGCATCTATCCTGCGCAATTCACGGCCAACCAAAGTCAGTGATACCTATTGGAAGCGCGAATAGGTACGTTTTGAGATAGTTTGTATCCTATTACGTACACGTATGCGTTCTGTTTATTAAAAAAAATGTGCGTAACCCTGACTGACATTAGACAGGCCCTGTATTGAATTACTGTGGGCTTATAGAAAATTGTGTAAATAAAGTATTCCGAGATCGTAATTTTGTTTATTGTTTTACGTGGGCCTATTGAAAAATGGTGCTGCTGCAAATAATTCAGTCTTCCTTCACCCAACCCGTTCCGAAAAAAAAAATCTTTTTTTTCTTCCAGACAAGTAAAGTTGTTTTTTTTTCTGGAATGTTGCATTTTATTCAAATGTGGGGCGTTCGATTCAGAAACGGCACGACACTAAGTGCTTTCTTTCATATTCTCTTATATATACAACCAAGCTTATACAACCAAGCGATCTCCCATTCTTTCTTCTTTCTTTCTTTCTTTCTTTCTTTCTTTCTTTCTTTCTTCTTTCTTTCTTTCTTTCTTTCTTTCTTTCTTTCTTTCTTTCTTTCTTTCTTTCTTTCTTTCTTTTTCATTTCTTTTTCTTTCCTTCTTTCTTTCTTTCTTTCTTTTTTCTTTCTTTTCTTTCTTTCTTTTTTATTTTTGTAGTCACGTGCCGTCGGTCAGGAGTATACAACGACGCGACAAGGTGCGGTGCTCGGTTATTTGAACGCGACACGTCGCTTGCATGGCTGCGCAGTGAGTCACCAGCAGCTCGCGCAAACATCAGTCACTGCTATATAGTTACAATTCCCATATACGTCATGTGCAAGCCGAAGTGCCCCGACTGTTACGTCGGCAGACGCGTCGATGGTTTCACTGTCACATTCCTCCTCCGACGTGCGAAATAGTATCCGTAATAAAAAAAGGGAGTGGCAGAGATGCGCGACATAGGTCTGTATAGAATTCAATATTTTGAAGCAGCACGTGGAATCAATCGTGGCACGGGTGAAGTGTCGACGAATGGCGCCCTCAAAACGTTCGACATCTCCTGCGTGGCGTTGCTCACCGCGAAGATCACTATTAGAGCGACTTCTGGAGTTTTACGTGCCATAACCACGATGTGGTTATGGGGGGCGATGCACTGAACGGCTCCGGCAATTTCGGCAGTCTGGTGTTCTTTGAGGTGCACTTACATTCCACCGTGCACGAGCTTGTAGCACAGTCGTATCCATCGATCCTCGAGGATCACCAGTTGAGATGCACATTTTACTGGAAAATAAACCACGAACCTATATCTGTTCGACTGAACGTTTCGTTTCGTTGAGCTTGTGCGTGGGATTTTTTTTTCCCTTTTTTTAGGGTTGTATATGCAACCACACTGACACTTATCACTTATGCATCACTTGAAATTTATTTCGAAATAACACTACAACTGAATGTCATGGCGGTGTCTCTTTCTTTGGTAGGTTGTGTTTTAATTAATCAGTGTTTAATTAAAACTGCAACGATATAAACGAGTAAAAAATGTCGAGGTCTATACGTGCCGAAGATTTCAGCGAAGCAGTTAGTTGTCAACGTACGTGCATGTAAACTATACACGTTAAACATACATTTTTGCGGTTATTCGTAGATGCGCTTTTTTCTTGCATTTGGGCACTATACGTATAGCAGTTGGCAACAAGCTGCAAATGCACAACGCAGTATAGGCGACGCTGTGCACCAGCCTCTGACTAAGACGATGATTAAAGGGGCTCCTCTCCTGCAGTGAGTGCGTACGTGACTCGAAGGCAGGGAGACTTTCGACGAAATGCATCTCGGTGAAGCGGCGCAATCCTATATACGGTAGCAGCAGCAGCCGAGGCGTCGGTTAGGCACGCCTTTTTTTCTTTTTTTTTGAATAACATCACTTCCCTCACTCATCCGCAGACCGCAAACACCATATGCGCAGCTCCGATTACCGGCTGCACTATGAACACTGCTGGAATGCGCAATGCGCCACGTGTATAGCAGTGGTACTGCGCAAATAGGGATCAGTATGTACATGCCAATATCACTATTGGAGTTGGGGCCTCACCCAGATTTAACCCCGTGGTATGGGCATAAACCAAGACCCGAGGAATGGACGTAACTGTGTCGCACGTTGCAAACATCTTTATCTCGATGTTTCTGAGACTCCGCATTAATTGTTACCAGAAGTAAAAAAAATTAAGGAATGTCACGCAGTTTATATGCTAAACGTCAACTGGAACTCCTACTGATGTAGCAGCGCAGTAACCAACACGAAGGACAAGATGAAGACGGGACATGCGCTGTACTCACAACATGCAAAGGAAAGGACAAGATGAAGACAGGACATTACTCTACTCACAGCATACAAAAGACAAGATGAAGACAGCTGGGACTTGCGCTGTACTCACAGCATACAAAGGGCAAGATGAAGACAGGAGATGTGCTGTGTACTCGCAACATAAAAAAGACAAGATGAAGATAGGAGATCTGCTGTACTCACAACATACATAGGATAAGATGAAGAGAGGACATGCGATGTACTCACAACATACAAAGAACAAGATGAAGACAGGACATGCGCTGTACTCACAACATACAAAGGACAAGATGAAGACAGGACATGCGCTCTACTCGCATCTTGTTGTGGTTAAAGCGCATGTCTAGTCTTCATCTTGCCCTTTGTATTCGTTACCGCGCTGAATGCATCAGTATGAACCCAAACCACGATGTAAAAACACTGTGACCCAAACCAAGTCGCCCACCTATCCGTTATTCTGCAACTGGAACTCCATTAGACGTTGTCTGAAGTTGTTGTAGAGTATAGAGTAAATGTTGCCGATGTCCTCGCTTGGCGGTTTCGCTAACTAGACGAAGTATACGAAGGACACCCACCACCTCCCCCCGTTTTATGTACCCCCTCGCACGCCAAAGAAAGATG
>WOVY01012745.1:0-15000 GCA_013436015.1 Rhipicephalus annulatus | reverse complement strand
TTAGAACTCTCCCGAGAAGCATTTATTGATTCCCGTACACCCATAGCGACGCACTACTTTTTGGTCGCGGCAGTACACAGCGCAAACAAGAGCGCTAGCTTTGACAGCGTTGCACATGATGTATGAAACGGAGTATAGTTGCGCCGATCGCAGCTGTTGCCACGGGGGGCAATCTGACGGCATCGCCGACTTCTGAGACACCCCCAATAGGCTGTGACGCCTCACCCACCGACTATACAACCCGTACAATGCAACTTGTTAAGCCGAATCGGGGAATCGGAATCAGAAGCGCTATAGAGTCAGCCAAAGAGGAAAACTCCTGGACCTCTGTATTGACATCTAATACAGAAAGAATTAGCATTTCTTTATTTTACTTTTCCCTAATAATTTGGCACTACCTCGTGAATATTTGACAGTGAACTTAATGTTCCCAACGAATTGAAGGACTATGTGGTTCATTTTCCTAAACAGTAAAAGAAAATGAACCAAAGACTGAGGGTGACGTCACGATAGTTTTAATTCGTTCACGCAGAACGCACCAGCGCGTTATTGACGGCTATCCAGGTGAGGAGCAATGCGCAAAATGTGTAGCTGCATAAAGGAATGCTGCTTGCTACTCGAGACGGGTAAAATCCGCTCAGACATCACCAGTATGTTCCGGTTACGGAATGTTAGAAGAAACCCATGAAGGCATTCTATATTCAATGAGAAACGGGGGGGGGGGGGGGGAGAATAACGGAATAATCAAGAAGCTCCTCCGTTTCATCAGATCGTATTAGCACGAGCTTCGCGGTATGGTTAGGAAGAAGCATGCGCTAAATGGAACCAGTCTTGATACGTTTTTTTTTTTCAATTCACTATAGCACACTGCCGGATATCGTTCCCCATTGGCTGTCGCAAACCCTAAATATACAGCCTTCACTGCGTGCGCCCTGTACAATGCTTCTGAGGAGCGTGTCTTAATTATACCGCCTCGTGCGCAGGCCGAGCCCGAGCCAACTTGACCGATTCTGTTTTACCAATCGAGAGGGCCCAAATTGGTGCCACTCGTCAGCTCTAACTATAATAGCGTCCCTCGAGGAGACCACCTCGCGGTGACGTGGAGACCTGCCGCAGAGGGTGCAGGTTCTTTAGCCGTGAGACTCGCTAAAAATGGGGTCCCAGGGACCTAATTCAGTTCAGACGACACGCTATCGAATTCTAGAGCCCCTAGATGAACGTTTCTCGACCCGTGGACCATGCGCCTATGTATGTAGACGAATGAGAAACTGTAAATACGTGCATAGACGAGTCCTCGAGACAGTTCGCAAGCAGTCAGGTCAGTCACCATGGAGATTCACAGACGAGCTGCGACGTTTATTGACAAAAAAAAAATCACAACATATCCACGGAGTGAATAATGAGTAGGGCGAAGCTTCGGAAGGTTTCATCTATAATCCGTGAATCATCCGTCCATCTGTCTGTCTGTCTCTCTGTCTGTTCACCGAAACATTTCGAACGACGTGAGCGCCATCTAGTGAACACTTCGCGCACTATAGGGTCGGCTACGACAGACAACTACCGCAGATGAGCCTACGCCTTAAGGAGCTTTGCCCCTAAAAGCGATTAAGGCACACAGTGAACAATTCGTGCTAATGTCTCAATCAGTTATGATTTGGAAAATATCGAATCAATTTCATATTTGTTGTACATGATTGACTGCCATTCCTGCTGTTTTGTCAACTTGTGAACGGGGTCAGGACCTCGTCAAGCTCTTGAGCTTTTAGTCCTGTACTCCACCTTACCTAAAGGAAATAAAATGATTGATTGATTGATTGATTGATTGATTGATTGAATCAGAACCAAGGAAAAGGTACGGGAAGCACCGGAGGGCCCTTAGTATGTGTAGTGAATCATTTAATTGGCTGCATTGTTTCTGCATTATTTCAGATTTCAGTAGCTTAGAGGTGCAATTCGTAAGTGTATTGTGGAGGACGTCAAAGATTGCAGTGTGGCAGCAGCTCCGATCTGTTGCGGCTTTAATGCGCAAGAGCACGCTTGTATATCATCTATAGCCAGAAAACTTTTTCAGTGATGGCTCATTGATGTTCGTGCGTGCGGGTGTAATTGTGCGTGTATATACAGATGCAAACAATAAAACCAATTACCCCTCCCTAACCCCCCCCCCCCCCCCTGCCTAGGTCAGTGTTCCACAGTGCTTCAGTCTGACATACGTTCTGTTTAAATATAATTAATAGTCTTCTAGAGAAAAATGGTAAAATTGTCATCGAGACTTATTCACAAGGACCTATTGTACAGCACACGTTTCGATTGATATGTGGGGTTTAACATCCCAAAACCACCATATGATTATGAGAGACGGCGTAGTGGAGGGCTCCGGAAATTTCGACCACCTGGGGTTCTTTAACGTGCGCCCAACTCTGAGCACACAGGCCTACAGCATTTCCGCCTCCATCGGACTCCGCCGCCGCATCCGGGATTCGATACCGCGACCTGCGGGTCAACAGTATAGCATACGTTTCTTCACGTATAAGTGAATTTCTCCGTCAGCTTATTTTTTTTATTTACTCATCGATATCTTTTTTGGTAGTAACAGTATGCAAGCCATATCTTTACACGCCATGAAAGTCTGCGCAATGAGAGTCATGCTTAATCAGAATTCAGGACGTCAGCCTTCGTGACCTATCTGTCAAGATAAATTGTTCTCACGGGTTGCTTATAGGGGTCGCACTTGGACAAAGTGCGAGCACTTATCGGCCTTGAGGGGCGTGAGTTATTTCAGCGGGAAGGTAGAGATGTGGGCGAGTTGGATTTGATGCGTCTTGTATAAAGTATGTACAAGAGTCTCAGCAATTTCAAAACCATTTGTCAATATTTCTTCATTAAGGTATAGATCACACACGCCAATTCCTCGAACAAAAAAAAAAACGCTCACAGTACATACGGTCGTGAACCTTGCACGTCTGCCTGCACACATGCATCGTACACGCACTGCAGGGTCATTGAACTCACGCACGTGCACATGTTTGTAGCTTACAAACAAGTGCATACATACATAAAAGGTCAATGCTTTCCAGAATTGTTTCCTAACTATACCGCGCATTGGCCATATCAAACTGCACAGGAATGCCCGTTGGTTAGAAGTTCCTCGGTGTACAAGCGGCTTTGTCTCGAGTGCAATGACCCAGCTATCAACAACAAGCATGTGTAAGTGATGCTTAAAAGAGAGAAAAGAAGGTAAAAATGAGCCCCGTAACTGTCTGCATCATGGTGCGACACCTCAACAGTGGCTCACGTGGGATGGGGGTAAGGAGGGATTGAAAAGGCTAGGGAGGAATAAAAGGAATAGGGATAGAGATAGGGAAAGGGACAGAGAGACCCACATACAGACGTAAGGAGAAGATAGGAAAGGTGGACACGGTCGCAGGAGTCCGAGGATGGGGCACCACTCAGCGAGAGCTTCACGGCGTCAGGAGATAGATAACCTGACGAGCTATATGCAGCACATTCGTGTGTACTGCACAGTACTGCCTGCATCGTTTTGTCAGTCCAATGAGGCGTCGCCTTTTAAATATATGCATGCGCGGCGCTTCAAAAGAAGCTTGCGGTGTGAAACTCGATGCCACGCTGTGCGGCCACAGACGTATTATACATACTAAGATGGCCGTCGAAGTACTCTTTAAGTTCTAACGCCAACAGAGACACGTGCAAACGTCCAGCTAAGTAATGTATTCCTCAAAGCTGCGTAGCTGTCGAGGTACAAGTTGATAATGTACTCTCCTTGCACAAAAACCTTTTCCACGCTCTATATAAATGAGAGCGTATGGAGCATGCGAAGCGCGCCATACTTTCCGAATGCGACTGTGGTCGAGTGCGCCTTTGCATTCGCAAGGTTGTGTGCATCTACGGCATGCGTGCTGGGGCATTCAATGTCCGCGTCTGCGCACGCAGTGAGAAACCGGCCAAGGAACCGGCCGTGTGAATTTAGTACGTTCTCGGTGTTTGTTCGAAATTATGATAAACGGCTGAGACAGGACGAGAGGGAAGGTTGCTGGCACTTTCATTGTCTCTCTCTCTCTTTTCCTGGAGTGCATTGCCCGTCGCTGTTGTACACCACTATATGCATACACGCGTGCTATGGATTGAAGAATAACAAAAATAACAACTAAGAAAAAAATGAAGCTCGCCCGTGTTCTTACGCTCTGCGCATCGCGTGTAACGTTAGCGATACATTTTGGATTTAAGTCATTTGCTGTAGAATTCAGGGTCTAGAAGCATCGCAGTGATCTCCCTTAGATGTTTTTGCGCTGTATGCACACGTAAGGCCAACGCGCTCTTGTATATGAAAGATACGATATCACAGCAGCATTCTCCCTGCTGTCGAAATCTATACGGTGCGCATTGTTGGCCCGCACAAAAAAGCTTATCTTATATAGATTAGCTGTTTTTTGTTTTTGTTTTTTTTGCACCGAACGTGCGTCAGATATCACAAGCGTGCTGTCACACTAAATTTGACTCAGCGATATGCGTCGTTGTATTGATGATTTATTTATTTATTTATTTATTTATTTATTTATTTATTTATTTATTTATTTATTTATTTATATGTCGGATTTAACGTAGCAAAACCACCGTACGATTATGAGAGACTCCGGCCGTAGTGGAGGGCTCCGGAAATTTCGACCTCCCTGCGTTATTTAACGTGCACCCAAATCTGAGAACACGGGCCTATAATACAGCATTTTCGCCTCCACCAGAAACGCAGCCGCCGCAGCCGGGATTTGATTTCACGACCTGTGGGTCAGCAGCCGAGTACCTTAGCCCCTAGACCACCGCGGCGGGGCACGCGTCGTTGTAAGTCGTGCAAAAGACTGGAATCACTAAATTGAGCGAGTTGTATATCCGTACATTTAGCTTCCCTGTCTATCTCTTCACTTGAGTTTTCTAGAAAGGAGGCTCTCTATATCATTCTCAGACAAGCTGCTTTTGTTGACTTCGTCCAACTACATTAATAAGCACGGGCCACACACGTGCAATTTACGTCATCTGCATATGCTTAACAACCATAACAGCAACATCAATAATAATAATAATAATAATAATAATAATAATAATAATAATAATAATAATAATAATAATAATAATAATAATAATAATAATAATAATAATAATAATAATAATAATAATAATAATAATAATAACGAGGGCTTCACATCCCAAAAGCACAATATACTTATAACGATTACAAACAGGAAAGAAAGTGTTTCATGCAATAAGCCTGCAAATGTTTACTTTCTTTCTTTCTATGCTGAATACGTGACATGTTACTCGGGGAAAAATCTGTGAAAAGGCCGTTTGTATAGGACGTAGCATGTACTTTCCCCGCATTCCAATAAAAAGATTTTACGCCGTGTATTTTCCTGACTAATTAAGCTTCTTACATTGCGTTCAATTTCGGTTCGACGTTCTCTTGAGGCAACCAAAACACAAAAGAGACAGTGCAAAAAAGAAAACTCTTCGCGGACACATATGTTTTTGTGCTGAAAAGTGCTGTCGTGGTCCTGCGTACTCAATCGGTCTCTTGCATTGCTCCTCGATTGGAATGCGATCGCCGCAACCGAGAATAAAACCCACGACGGCGAGCGATGTTTTCTCAGAGCAACATCGTTGCGTCATACGGCTCCGTGGACGCTGCTCGTTCACGTTCACAGGCATTGCGTCAGGAAATCGCACTAAAGCAACTGAAGTCCCTA
This sequence comes from Rhipicephalus annulatus, assembly GCA_013436015.1. Classification (NCBI taxonomy): domain Eukaryota; kingdom Metazoa; phylum Arthropoda; class Arachnida; order Ixodida; family Ixodidae; genus Rhipicephalus; species Rhipicephalus annulatus. Next base: position 9,247 of record WOVY01012745.1, on the reverse strand, counting down.
AAGAAACAGCGCCAACGGCGTTTCTGAGCAGACGGACACGGGCCACGGCCGGGCTCTTGCCATGGCTGCACGTGAAAACGCGAGAACAAAACGACGACACAGAGACAAGAAGGTCTTTCGTGTCCTTCTTGTCTCTGTGTTGTCGTTTTGTTCTCGCGCTATAGCTATCGTCATGCCATACGAAGTAGCCCAAGCTGCCACACTGCACGTGAAGCGCGCGCAGACACCTTTTCCCGGCGCACAGGAGAGGGCAAGCCGGTGTAACATCGTGGCCGGGGTCGCCGTGAAAGCAAAATAAAACATGCGACCGAGGACTACCAATGCTTCCAAGCATGGAGGGGAGAGGCAGAGCGTGCACACCGACACCCATGACGAGGAACTACGCCGTGTCGCATTATGGCTGACAGAAATATAGGTGCCTCCTTCCTTCTTTAAGAACCACTATGCCTAAATCGCACTGCTGCATGGTTCTCTCTATTTTGACGTTCGAAATGTTCCGTGCTTTCTCTTTCTTGGTTTACGGAGTGATTCTTGAGAAGGTCCCGGTGGGATAACACGGGGTGTCGCAATGAAGGGGAGATGAGAGGTTGATGAGAGGCAACAAGCAGGCTTTCGAACAGGCTACTCAACAATTGACCACATTCATACTATCAATAAGGTAATAGAGAAATCATCAGAATACACCCAACCGCTATACACAGTCGTCATAAATTACGAGAAGACGTATACGAGAAGACAATTACGAGAAGACATTTGAAATATCAGCCGTCATGCAGACACAGCGGTATCAGGGCGTCGACAAAGCATATATAAAAAACCCGGAAGAAATCTACAGAGGATCAACAGCCACCATAGTCCTCAATAAAGAAAGCGACAGAATCTCAATCAAGAAGGGTGTAAGACAAGGAGATACGATCTCCCCAATGCTATTCATCGCGTATTTACAGGAGGTTTTCAGAGGACTATATAGCATAACATGTGCTTTGCGGATGACATTGGATTGCTGAGTAACTCAGGGGACGGATTGCAACTCATTGTTACTGAATTAGACAAGGGGAGCAGAAAGTAGGTCGTAAAATTAATCTGCAGACAACGAAAGTAATGTACAACAACATCGGAAGAAAACAGCACTTCGAGATAGGTAGCAGTGCACTTGAAGTTGTAAAGGAATACGTCTGCTTAGGACAGGCAGTAACCGTGAAGCCGAACCGCGATATTGAAGTAACTAGAAAATTAAGAATGGGGTGGAGCACATTGGGCAAGCACTCTCAAATTATGACAGGTAGATTGCCATTATTCCTCAAGGGGAAGTTATATAACAGCTGTATCTTGCCGGTTAGCTACGGAGCAGAGACCTGGAGACTTACAAAAAGGGTTCAGCTTAAATCGAAAACGACACAGCGAGCAATAAATAGAAAATGGTAGGTGTAACCTTAAGAGACAAGAAGAGAGCAGAGTGGATCAGGGAACAAACCGGGGTTAAGGATATCATAGTTGGAATCAAGAAGAGGAAATGGAAATGGGCCGGGCATGTAGCGCGTACACAGGATAACCACTGGTCATTAGGGGTAACTAACTGGATTCCCAGAGAAGGCAAGCTTGATTGATTGATTGATAGTTGGGGTTTAACGTCCCAAAACCACCATATAATTATGAGAAACGCCGTAGTGGAGCGCTCCGGGAATTTCGACCACCTGGGGTTCTTTAACGTGCACCCAAATCTGAGCACACGGGCCTACAACATTTCCGCCTCCATCGAAAATGCAGCCGCTGCAACCGGGATTTGAACCCGCGACCTGCGGGTCAGCAGCCGATTACCTTAGCCACTAGACCACCGCGGCGGGGCCCAGAGAAGGCAAGCGGTTTAGGGGGAGACAGAAGGGTAGGTTGGAAGATGAGATTAAGAAGTTTGCGGGTGTAAAATGGCAGCAGCAAGCACAGGACCGAGTTGAATGCATGGCGGAACATGGGACAGGCCTTTGTCCTGCAGTCGTCGTATAGTCATGATGATGATGATGATGATGACGATTACAAGAGGTTTAAGTGTATCGAAGTTTGAGGACGGGCACGGCAGAACTGGGAGAAGAAGTACTTTAAGACGTCAACAATTTACTAGCTGTAATATAGTGCAAAATTAGCATCTGTGCTGCGGTCATGGCTTTTTTGAACGTGGCACATGAATACCCGATATATAGTAGCCACGCACGCACGTGCGCATCTACTTACTCTCAAGGTCATACAATTGAGACGTTCGACGAAAGTTATTCTGTCTCTTAGCTCTTTTCTCCTTCTCTCTCTCTCTCTCTCTCTCTCTCTCTCTCTCTCTCTCTTTAGGTTAACGTAAGATTCACATTCTGATACCCTGCTATCTTCTTTATATTCTTATTGTGATATCTATATTCTGATTCTGCTCATTCTGATACCCTGCTTTCTATATCTTCTCTTTGCTTCTGTATGTGGGTGTCCTCATCTCTATCCCTATCCCTCTTAATCCCTCCTTATCCCCTTTCCTCGTGAGCCACTGTTGATGTGTCGCACCATGATGCGGACAGTCACGGAGCCCACGTTTATCTTCTTTTTTTCTATTTCAAGAATCACTTACACATACCATGCAATGCAAGTGACGCGTGTGCTGCGTCAAGAAATCTGAATCTGTTAAATTAAAGGACTTTGAATACACGGGGATTTATGCATTGGAAAAAGGCAAATTAGTGACAAATTTATCATTTCTTCGTTCGGCAAGCTTAGAGATAGGCTGCACGTGCATAAGCAGGCACAGAGAGCTTGCTGCTCAAAACACGCCATCACCGATCATATCGACAGCTCAACGAGGTCAAAATTTATTGGTCCTAGGGGGAGGAGAACTAGATACAAGAAAGCGAGGGGAGCTAGCCGGGGCCACAGAGGCTGCAGGCTGAGAACAATAGGCTACGTTGCACTGGTGAAGGGAAATAGCAAAATTAGAAAGGAGCTAGAAGAGAAAAGCCACCGTTGACACCGACGTAACAACTGTATACCATGACATCACGGGTGGTGAATCAATCCGCAGCATCCCCATGAAATCCCAATAGCATTTTCGTCTCATTTCTTGTTTGAATAACGTTTACGGCATGCACTTACATTGTCGATTGATTTGATGATATGTGGGGCTTAACCTCGCAAAACCACCATATGATTATGAGAGACGCCGTAGTGGAGGGCTCCGGAAATTTCGACCACCTGGGGTTCTTCAACGTGCACCCAAATCTGAGCACAACGGCTTACAGCAGTCTCGCCTTCATCGAAAATGCAGCCGCCGCAGCCGGGATTTGATCCCGCGACCTGCGGGTCAGCAGCCGAGTACCTTAGCGACTATATAGACTATACCGCAGCGGGGCGCACTTACATCATCGGTGACAACTTGAACCCCAAAAAATCAGTCCGCCTCAACTTGCACACATGCGCAGCAAAACACGTTCATTTAATATTACGACGTCAGCCCTATATAAAACGCTTCTATATGTGTCGTCAAGCTTCTGTGCTGCTTGTGTACGTAAGCAGTTTCGAGAGTAGTGGGAACAGGGTGCTTGTATGGGACAGTACGCCACAGTTACAAGCTGCTAGCCAGTCGAACTGCTGCCGATGCGCTTATATGGCTGACTCAGAAACCGGTAGACAAGGTCTGCATCTTTTTCTCTCTTCTTTTTTTTTCGTTTCTCCTGGCAACGCGTATACGTCGATCGTCGACCATCGTTGTTGAGACCTGGCAGAAAAAAAGACGGCAGTTTGAGCGGACTTCCCGCTGCTTGACAGATGCACAGATGACGCACTTCGCCAGGCGCAGCTAGGTGTCAGGCAGAGCAAATGAGCCGGAACGAGTATACGGCACATCACCGTTCACATTTTAAAAAGAGAGAAAACAAAGGATTCGAATGGATTGTTTCGTCCTCCACTCGGCTGAGCATTCCGAAGTCGCGCCCGCTTATGCATACGTGGGTGCTGGCGAGATGTCAGGAGTATGCAACTTCTTATACGCATGAGTGATGCATGATGGTTATATCATACGAACAAATGGAGAACAACACTAGGTGTATTCGTGAGTCGTGCCGCCAATGGGACGCAATATATTGTTGCAGTACGGGTTGGTGAGTGATATCCTCGGTTAAAATTGGGGAATATTGCGTAGGCAGCCATGTTGCCAGCGCCGATAACTCGACAGTTGAATATACTGCTTAATCATAAAGTGACGATAACATTGGCTGACTTATAAACGAAACAAAATATTCCGGTAATAAAGCGAATTTCGCAAATATGTTCTAACGTGATTTTAGAGGGAAAAAAAGAATATATGTAGGGTACACGTCATTTTCTGTAATGATAAGCACGAGTCATCAGAATGATATAATGATAAATATACTACTAATGTAGTATAATTACATGGATGCAGTATAATTCTGGGTTTGTCGTTACGAAACTTTACCGTGCAATGTTGATGGTAGAGAGAAAAAAAATATTTTTTTTCTAAAATATAGGCGGTGACACCATCTTTACGTTCCCGCATTAACTCGCAATGACGTCACAGATTTAGATTTTCAAGGCGTTTACTCGAGTCTGCAGAGCTTTTCATCGTTAAAAATTAAGTCCGTTGTCCTTTGAGGGGGCTGGAGACCTAGCGTAAAAGGTTTGAGGAAGCGAGGAAGTTTCGTTAAGCCAACGTGGCCGAAATAAGGAGCAGAGATAAACGTTTATTTCACGAAGCGGTGTGTATGAGCTATGCACGTTCCGCTTCTGCACTAGGTGGGAGGTCTCCTCATTCCAGGGACCATCTGACCTTCGCTGCCTCCTTGGCCCTGGCGGCCATGCAATATTCCCCAATTTCAACCGAGAATCACTCACCAACCCGTACTGCAGCAATATATTGCGCTCCATTGACAGCACGGCTCACGAATACACCTAGTGTTCTTCTCCATTTGTTCGTATGATATAACCATCATGCATCACTTATAGTATATAAGAAGTTGAAAAAGAAAACTACGAAATGACTAATATGACAGTGACACCGGGCCGCCGCAGAAGACGATTACGACGAGCGTTGAAATACTTGGAGAACGGCTGTTTTTGCAGCGCCGAGTGGAGCCCATGCATGTAGTCAAAACGAATACGAAATTGTAGGCGTCAGAAATAAGCCGATTGGTTAATTTACTTCTAGATATATCTGGTCTAAAGCCCATTACCTTCTTACTCTCTTAAACCGCGACATCGCACTTTCTCGATGAAACGAAATTCGCCTTGCCCTCAACCCCTTACTCGCCCACCCCCGGTCACATAGACACAACTACCCAACTGTGCGTGGCTCACTGAAAAGATCGCTCAATGCGGTCGTCGATCCGACACTCGCTAGCGCAGCAAGGGAACGCGGCAAGGTCCATTTCCCGGTTTGGAGACAGTAAAACAAATCAGCTCCGACAATCAGCAAGAACTCTTTCGATTCGCTTAGTCGCAACAGTGCAGCCTCAGCCGGTGAATGCTGCGATCGAAGTTAGGCTGCATATCCTAGCTATTGTCTCAAGCGACTCCACGCACACAAGTCCGTCGCATCGACGGACACGCCGGCTTGTCTCACGAAATTTCCATTGGATGTTTTTAGATCCATATGGCGAATTCCGTTGAGAGAGCAGGAGTAGAGGGGCAGGGCAGTGGGGAGTGGGGGGGCAGAGCACTGAGAGCAGGGCCACTCAACCTGCCACTGGAATGTGGCGTGCTCCCGGAGGGCAGGTGAAGGGGGTGATGAGTGGGGAGACCACGTGGTCGAAACGTTCCAAGCCCCGCACATTCTCTGTGGGGAAGCAGCCAAAATACACGAGAACCGGTCAGCCACACTCTCTTCATTATCCTTATATCTAGTACGTTAGTGCAATGACGCTAACGACGCATTATGCAGACGTCCAGCCCGTACAAAACAGCGGTGTCAAACTACACACGGTTGCACCATTGCGCCGCACTTGCCGCTGGAGAAAAATTTGCTGACTGTGACGTTCAAGGGCCACGTGATTCGTGGTACTCCGCCTCCTCCACTTTTCAGGCGAGAGCACTGTGAACTGCTCCTGGTGCTCTCGGCACAGCAAAAGCACTCTCGCTCTACCAACGGATGACAGTGCTCTTGCACCTGTTCGACCACCGAAACACGCCGGCTCCGAAGAGAGCACTTTCAGCATGCTTTCGAGTGCTCCATGGATACGCTCCCAAGACTCAACCACACAACGAAGGGCCATCCAGTGGCTTGAGGAGGCCCTGGCAAAGCAGACGAGAAAGGGAACCGACGCCCCGGACAACGGGAGCGGAGGAGCCCGAGTATCCAACGCCTAGCCAGAGCACAACGTCCTCAAGATCTAGGGCCTGGGACTATAGGACTATTAGCAATAGTCTTTAGATAGGGAATACCCGCGCCCTGCGCGGCGGTGACTTCCCGCACGCCGGATGCGCAAAAATGTTGTTTCTCTCTCTCTCTCTCTCTGTCGAGTGCTCCTGCTCTCCCAATGGAACTTAGAAGTGTGGCAGCTTGGGCTTCTTTCGTGTCCTTGCCTCTGTGTCGTCGTTTTGTTCTCGCGCTATAACTATTGTCTCCCAATGGAATTCGCCAATAGTCCACTAACTTAAAACATCCTGCCACCTTGTTGTTGGCCGATCCCTCTATGTGGTTGAGAGCCCATCAGTGAGAGATCATCATGATCATCATCATGATGATCATCATCATCATCATCATCATCATCATCATCATACCCACCAGGTGGAGTCGAGTCGAGTGACACGCTTCTTTTCTTCCTTCGTGCAGTCCCGGTTCTCCGCGACAAAGGGGCACAAGGCCGTAGCGCCAAGGTCGCCGCTTTGTGGAAGCGGCGGAAGTTGGACGTTCTGGAGGTCGCCGGCCCTGTGCGTGGTATCGCCTCGGATGGCCGTCGCCGCCGAGCTGGAAAAAGGGCCCGACCGACGTCAGCTCGCTCGGCAGATTCGGGGTCGTACGCCCCCAAAGTGGTTATTTTCGTGTCGGTACCAGCCTTATATGTGCCACATGATGCGTTATTTGGCTCTGATTGGCCCAGCACAGGCGTGTGCACGACGGAGGTGAAGACGTCCAAAATTCAACGCATACTCCACATCTCCGTCGATCGAGCCAAGAGGAAACCAGCTCCGCAGTCGCATGCAAAGACGAAAACGAAGCGGTGTGACGCGCTTCTCTTCATAGAAGCTGTCAATGGAAGCTTGATGGGAGCTTCTGGGGCCGGAACAAATCAGGGAAGACTTACCCGCAATCGTCTGACGTCCAAGCGGCGTCAAGTCAGAGAGGTCGGTCATAACAGCCGACTGTACGCAGTTCTTACATTGTGACCAAGGAAAAACACACACGAAATAGCGAGGGGAGGCGAGAGAGAGCTCATCGACCCGTGACGAAACGAAAAAAAAAATCTGGCTTTAATTACAAATCGATAACGCTAAAGCGGTACTGGGGTTATCGGGCACTATCAGGTACTCGCAAATCAACTGAAGTCATATGCGTAACGATGAGGCCTTATGACGTGCGAACGGGATAAAAGATAACGCGTTGTATAGATGTTCCATCTTCTACGAAAAAACTTATATCCGTCTTCTGGCTATTGTGAACATTCCACGTGCCTGAAAGCGCAGCGGTGTTAAAAATTGGCGAGTAGAAGTGGAATGGCACGCCCATCGATAACACATGTGGAACGCGTTTCATGGGGTCACGGCCTCAGCCCTGGATGAAATCGCTTCCGGTCTCTTCTCTAAGCTGCATCTGCGCATTTATGTATAGCATGTCCGGTTAACTTATTATTTAATTAACTTACTACGCGCATTAATTATAATCACATCTGTTTCGCGGTATTGATAAGGCACATTGCCGACTATAAGATTACCTTTCTTACAGGTACAGCAGCTAAAACCATGTATGACGGCCTACGCTGGAATCATGCTAGAGCAGTAATCATAATTCCAAAAGATACGTTTTTTTTTTTTACGAGAGGAGTAGCTGTTTAACTAAAACAGAAAGACTTTCATTTAGATAGACTTAATATTGGCTGCACCCTTCGGCGTAAGATTGGTAACTTACCCCCCACGGTGGTCTAGTGGCTATATAGGTACTCGACTTCTGACCCGCAGGTGGCCGGATTCATCTGCAGCGGCTGCATTTCAATGGAGGGAAAAGGCTGTAGGCCCGTGTGCTCAGATTTGGGGTGCACGTTAAAGAAACCCAGGTGGATTGAATTTCAGGAGCCCTCCCTACAGCGCCTCCCACAATCTTATGGTGGTTTGTGACATTAAACACCTAATATATCAATCAATCAAGATCAGTAGCTTCCAGCCTGCCTACTCATATTTCTTAATTCGTCCTCTTAAAATAAGCAGCATGCATGCAGGGGGGGGGTGTAACTTCGGGCATTTCGTCAAATTATTAACACAGACTAAATGCTGGTCTATACGTACACTGTATACATCCATTGACGAACGACCACGTATTTACTCCGTGCGTCAGCGATAAGAGAGCTATCTCTCGAGGGGCACCTGGACATTGCCATACATGGACGCGAGCAAGAGGCGATAAAACCTCATCGTGATCTGAGATAAGAGACAAGAGTAGCGAACACGACCAGCGTCAAACGTTGCTGTCAGGCCATTCCATGTTCTTCGAAGCTAATCTCGTCGGCCTCCTTTTTTTCTTTTTTTCGGCGATGTCGAAAGTGCTTAGTTCTGTGCCCTAGTCTCCCTTTCCCGAAATTTGTATGAAGGTGTGTGTTTTTCAGAGAACATTATTAAAGATGTAGGTGTTTTTCAAGGCATACAACAAGTGCACCCCCCCCCTACGAAAATACTTCTGCCTACGGGCTTGGCTTCGTTCGCCCAACTTTTGGCATATACTCTGAGAAATGCCTCAAGTGGCTCTTGCTTCCCTGTTGGGTGGTTGTACAATTTAGCAAAGACAACAGGAACCGAGAAACAGGCCCGTAACCAAGGAAATGCCCTAGCGCCCCCCCCCTTCTCCCTCCTAAGTTGGAAATGTCTGCCGAAAAACAATATGAAAATACGTGATTTTTATAAACAGTCGAGGTCATCAGCAAGTGCCCCACCCCTTCGAAAAATATTATGGCTAGGGGGCTCGAGAAGGGAACAAAGCTAAAGTTGAATTCCAAGATGATGATATCTATATACAGTAATATGGCTTCTGTATGTACGCGTGCATCGCACAGAAGCACAC